>DVZK01000095.1:0-15127 GCA_018236665.1 Calephelis perditalis | reverse complement strand
ATGGTGGCAGGAATAAACCAATCAAGTAGCTGGATGTTTTACGGTAAGAAATATAAGAAACCAATAGACATCGAATATGCGAATAGTGTGTTGCAACCTGACGATGGGAGGTGACGCCTTTGACGTGGATCAATTTACGGGTTACCCTATTTCAGAACAAAAAACAACAGTGGCTAAAATTTACATTGTGTAGGCAAGATGGTGATGGTAAAATCAGTAAAATTCTACACTCTACAGTGTATCGTAGTCTCGGGGCAAATGGGGTAAAACTGCAAGGAACCCGCTCAAATTATGTTATTATTACGTCGCGATTTGATAATTATTTTTAAAAAAAATTGACTGATACCAACATGGTCGTCAATGATGTTAGAATCAACGAAAATGTGCGCACCCTTATTTGTAAAACTCATAAACGACAAGTCTGATAAAAATGAAATTTCTGTGAAATACACCTCGGAATCGTGGAAAAAGAATCATCAAAAAATTATCAAAAAATAGTTTTTGTTATTTGCCGTCTAATTACATTTTAAACGTACAAAAAACGTATCTGTATGCTAAGACTTAAATGAATTTTTGATAATAGACAATTTTATTGTTTTTTCATATACTTTAAAAATAGTCATACAATCCATAATGTTATCACATTACTGAATAATAGCAAATTTTTGATTCTTCATTTAGTAATTTTCAAATCCTACTTATATCATTAATACGAAAGTTTGTATGTTTGTTTGTTTTTTACATCTTCACGCAAAAGCTGCTGAACCGATTTTCATAAAATTTGGTACGCTCATAGGGGGTAACTTGGATTAATACATAGGCTAGCTTTTGTCACGAAAAAATTCTCCTGTAGGATCAGTAAGCACGCAGACAACGTTGCGCGCAACAGTTAGTAGTTTATACAATTGTCGCCTCTGTGATCTAGCGGTCGAGCGACGAACTTGAATTTTTGACGTCCTGGGTTCGAACCCCGGGTCGGGCAAGAAACAATTAGAAAATGAAAATAAAATTGCTCGGGATTGGACATGTGCCCAGGCGGCGATAGGCTTGCCACATATCACACTGTGGGATCTAGTGTCTTCGGCTAGTCATGGGTACCCTGGTTGTGCCTCTTCATACTACTTCGGGGATATCGACTTTACTTTTTTTTAGATATATAAAATTCCATATTATATACACTTACACGTAACTTACAAAAAGATACTTTTAAAATTGAATTTATTTTAAGTATTATTTTATAAAAGATTTTTTTAAATTGCCCAATGTCAAATTGGGAACCTCCCCTTTTCTGGAATTAATTTCAAATAAGCCAATGATCACTAATTGTTATAAGCTGGTTAGTAGAAAAGCTATGTTATACTCAGCATTATTTCTTTTTTTTCTTAGGAAATAGTACTGTAACGAAATTGTTACCTATAACATGCGCTATTGCTATTGCAATTTACTTTCTAAAAGGCATGGCACCGATACAGAAAACAAATACGTAGGCAAGTAATTTTCAAACCATTATTATAAATTTCTAATTAAAAGTGTGCCTCTCCCAACAAATAAGTATTTTGCGTGTTAATAAATTCAAAACGTTTTGTATTTTGGCGTTCAATTTTATCGGCCAATTAATAAAATAACGAGCCGTTATGATTTATTTACTGAACGTTATTCAATTGTCGGTAATAATGTTTTGGTCAATTTACATTATAGAACAAATATTCGATTAATTAAATGTTTTATTAGCGTTGTGATATTGTTGAAATATTTTATGGATATTTTCCAAACAATTTCTATAATTAATGTTGACATTGTTTATTATGTTCTCTATAATTACTCATAGTGAAAGAGAGTTTTGAAGAACTTTCTTGGTTTGGATGGTTATAAAATTTATTTCAGTGCGTACCTATATTTAGAAGTATTTCTATGTGTTTGTATCGTTATATGTACCTACAATTTTAACAAAACATAATCAGAAATAAGAATGTGTAAAAGGTGAAATTCTTTGCTGTTTTTTAGTCAACCCAAAAATATAAGGTGTGATGAAATAAATATCTTACCATCATTACATTTTTAATGACAGCGATAGCTTATAAAAACAGACACTAATAAGTATTTGCTTGTTTTGTGTGGGTTTCCTGTAAGTGAGAGCAAATATCATGTATTTTGTTGTCGGGACCAATAGGTTTTGTTTTATTTACAGGTTGTATAACTGGTATATTGTCAAATTTATTTAGACATTAGCCAGAATTAAGCTTCGGCTAAACCTGAGTGCCACTTCAGCGTGAACCGCGAACTTCATTTTCAGTCAATTGTCACTGAAGCCCACCGTTCCTGACATATTTGCTAATCAGCTACTGTACTAATACTGAATGAAAATTATTCCGTCGGTCGAATCACGAAAAGGTGTAACCAACAAAATGCCCATTTTGAGTTTGACTTGACGTGATGTCTTTTGACAAAAAAATGTCCTAATATAATAAAGCTAGTGGAAATATTTTAATAACTTAACATTAAGGGTTGAAATTTATTCAAAAAGTAAACCTTAACATTATTTTTAAACTTATAAAATAATCTTGTATGGCCATGAATCGGTGATTTCTTTATTTCGCTGTCCTGTAAAGTTTTAAGAAAACAGTTGCGTCTATTCGTGATTCGACCAACGATTTGTGAAAAAAATAGACTAAGTGATTAAACCATAAAGGTCTATAAAAATAATTTATATTATAAGTTTGTTTCAAAGGTACTAGACAACGATCCTAATACATAGAAATAAAAAAAAAACGTACTGCAATCAATTTTAAAAACATCCAGACCAAGAAATGTTAACATCTGTGTCTGTCACATATATATTTATGTTTTAAATGTATGTTAGAGTAAAGTTGGGTATGTAAAACTTCCTCTTGACTAATAAGGTGGTAAATTTGGCATCGTATTTGGTTACGTTATATTTTACAACAGAGTGTTGTAAATCGTATTGAAGAAGAAGGTTTTTATGTATATTTCATAACCGTGCGAAGCCGGTGTGGGCCTTTATATTATAAAGGCATTAAAATATAAAGGCTAATGAAAAGGTTTTATAAAAATTTAAATTCTTAAGCCGCGCTCATACCAGCTTAAATAGCATTGTTTGCTAGAGCCGTGGCTTAAATTGGCGAAACTCCAAAGGATTAATTAATTGGTATACTGGGACGTTTTACTACGTTTTTAGTATGCTTGACTTTTGTTATAAATCTTTGTTCAAGCGACGGGCGCTTCATTTAATTAAAACAGGAGTTATTAATTAACATTTTACATTATTCGCAAATCAATTTGATAAATGTTAGATTTGAAGCTAACGAGTTTCTTAAATAACTGACAGCTGCTCGAACAAAAACCTAACGAAGATACGTTCACATCAACTACGAGTTGTTTATCTTTAAACATCCAGGTGTGTAGCAACCATTTATGTTTAGTCGACTACAAAAGGGTTTGTTGATCTTCCGGGCTCCTTTATAGAACAGCCCATCTGCCTTCCTGTCAGGCAGCTCATAAAAGGCGAGGATATGGTTACCACCACTAGCACCGTGACATCTGACTAGGTGGTAGAGCAACTCGCCCGGATTGGTACACCGCCTTACCCATATTTCTGTCGTCATAACGTCATGCCATGTTCCGGATCATAGGGTGAAGTAGCCGGTAAATTTATCACCAAGATCTATAAATGACCGGCAGACTAATTACCTACATGACATGGAAAGACATTTTTTGTGTTATAGGGAGGCAAACGAGAATACGGATTTCCTGATGGTAAAAAATTCACGCCGCCTAGAGACACTAAAGTTGGCAAAGGTGCGTTACTAACCTGAGGCCGGTGTGTTAGGCCTCGAGCAAATGTAAGTTAACCGGTTACCTTACCCTCCGAACCGGAACACGTCAAGAGCAAGCATTGACGTTATGGTGGCAAGAATAGATAAGGCGATGATACCTTACCGGGCGAGTCGCTGCGAAACTCTACCACCTAGTAGAATGATACGGTGTTAGTGACGGTTAGCCTATGATCGCCTTTTACGAGCTGCCTGACAGGATAGCAGATTGTTTATTCTGCAAAGGAGCCCGGACAAACACCGTGGAAAATACTAAATAATTATATTTCATTAAAAATATTAGTATGCGATTAAATAGAAAACACAACATTTAATTTTTTTACATACAAACTGCTAATTTAATAACTCATACAATGTAATATTTTTATAGAAAAAAATACGTAGTTTAATTCGTGTAGTATTCAGCTTCCTCAATAAATGTAAACGTATAAAAATATTCCTCCGTAAATAAATGTAGATAAGTTACTTTTACACACGATTTTATTTGTTTATAGAACGAGATCCCGAAATGCAGAGTCATGGCCAGACTTCAGTTATTTTATAAAATCTAGAAACAGCATTTACTGTTGAATCTAATGTTTCTATTATGTGCTAATGAGAATATATTTGAATCGATATGGCAATGTAAGCAATTCAGTAAATTCGTTCAAATATGTTGAAAGCTTAGAAAACTCTTTTGTATGGTTATTGAAACATCTTGTAAACCTTATAGTGTAATAGTAAAACAGTTGTAAATCAAAGGTACAGCTTTAATTTTCCTCGCTTTGGTTCGGGTACGCTAAGCAGATTGTACCATCTGCCTTTCTACCGTGCAGCTCATAGGAGGCGATCACTGGTTAAAATATAGGTCACTACCAGCACCACCACTAGTAGTAGAGTATTATGCAGTAACTTACAAGGGTAGGGCTCTACTGCCTTACCTACATGGTGGCTCGTAGACTTGCAGAATAGGCTTAACATCCCTAACAGCGACGCATCTGTCATATCTATGGTGTTTATGAGCCACGGTTGTCTCTTACCATTAGGGCCTTGCGCTTTTTCGCTGATCTATTACATAAAAAACGTAAAAGTTTAAATGTAGTAAGAGTGTAAGTACCTCGAAATGTAAGACACAATTTCCAAGTTTTTTAGAAATTAAATAAAAGATTGTGTGGTTTTACGAAACCACGGTGAAAGTGGAACTTGATCTATAAGAGCTATAAACTATAGACGTCACCATATTGGCCTCGGCTGCTCTGACGTCACCGTCACGCAACGTGCGACACACAGACCAAAAAAAAAGAGACAATGTAAAAAAATTTCACTTTAAAAAGACCAAATTGAAATTTGACGAAAGTCAGATCGTAAGTACTTAATGTACCTATATAATGTTGATATTTATTGCATTCTATTGTAACAATGATTTAATTTTCATAGTCACAATATTCTTTCAATTTAGGTCAGCAATTGTGTTTATATGGAAATTTTTAACTTTCATTACAATGAAAATAGTCTGGCTATTTTCGGTTATCAATTTACTACAACAACGTATAGCTTAAGGTAGGTTTTGCGAAACACAGACAATCTAATTTCATCCAGATATAATATCATTTCATATTCCATTTATTTAAGCTAAAATGTTCATAAAAGCTTAAGATTGCATGCGAGAACAACTAAGTTATAATAAATATGAAGAAATTCTGGGAAGATTAATTTAATAAGTTGCTAGACTTCAACCTTTCTGCTTCAAAGTCGCAGGTCACCTGAGGCACTTAGTCAGTCGCACGAGCGTATATTTACCGCGCTTTTAATTGATATTAAAAAAACCATAAAATTATTAGACATTTTATTTTTCACAGACCATTCAAGTGGTTCAAATGACTAGTATACATATTTCTAAAATCTGCTATTGGATTGGAAGCACGCCAAGCATGCAAAATAAACTTCTACTTCTTAAATAAATATGACTTTCGATCGTTTTTCACGACTTATTTAGCCAATGTCAAGTTAGTTAATTCTTATACAGTCATTAGTCATTATGTACAAAGTAATGTAAAGTCAGGGTCTTGAGTAAAGCGGTGGCTTCGTTACTCAAGTTCATCTAGTGAGGTTTGACGGCAGTGAGGACATATAAACTTGTAACTTATATCTTTTTAAGTCGTGACTTTTATAAGTGACAGTATTACATTGATAATTTTGAAATGTTAGCAGCTGGACGTCCGTGTGAAAACATGTCTGTAAGGTTATTCTTAAAACTAGATTAATGTCATAATAGAAATTGAAATCATTTTAGGTACTCTTGAATACAATCATAGCAGTTAGCTACTAATAAACAATAAATTACTTTATCAGATTTCTTGAAATATTCTGAAACCAAATGTTAATAAGTTGGTGGAGCTGTGTTCAAGAGTACCTAAAATGACATATCCGAGTCTAATTTCTAATTTGCATGAAGTCTAGATTCAGAATAAACCTACTGGTAATGCCAATGTCAAAATCTAACGCGACGTTTTTTATACGCTCGTGTAATAACGATATTAAGTTCTAGAAGTAATTTCTTTTAGCAAATATAAGACTAAAATAAAATATAAAACTGAATTTTGGGCTTTATTTGAAGACACTAAATATCGGGATTAAATCTTAATATTGTAGAAATAAAAAGGAGTTGTTATTTTTATTTTATTAACCATATATTTCTAGATAAATAATTGAAAATAAGATAAGTGGCATCACACTACCGATGTCTGATAGAACTGCCTTTCGGTTTTTGTAGTAAAGTATTGGCCAATATCAATAACCTTTTTGCAAATAGAGATATACTAAGATATATACTAAAGATAATTGATAGGATATTTTTACTAATTATATAGAAATACCAGCCGTTGGTAGTACATCTGTAGTTGCCATAACTTTTATCTTAGATAAGTTATTGAAATTCGCGGTAAGCACATGAAACTTAACCATCTGTTTTCTCTAAATGTAATATTCTGCCTCATCGCTCATGGGAAGTGCTCCGTGGTGTTGTTATGTTTGAACGCAGGGTTTTACTCTCCAACATCGAATCAGAGTTTATTTTGTAAGCCTGTTTGCGTGCGTGTATGTGTGTGTTTGTTTGTCTGTCTGTCTATCTGTCTGTGGCTGACATAATCTAAATAGTTCTTAGCTAGATAACACGTAGATTTCGTTGGTTATTGCATTGGGTTAATAAGAAATGAGTAATGATTCTTTTAAGCTTTGAGGTCTGCAAGGAGCATTACGTTTGACACTCAAAACTCTCTGCCTGACAATTAAGGGACTTGGCATGAAGATATGTGTGTGTGTATATATGTAAAAAACTTTATTATTCTACAAATATATTTTCTTTTTCTTTCTGTACCTTCATTACAAAATGATCACAGTTTCCTCCGCGTGAAAAATAATTAAGCCCTCCTGTTGGAACACGTTTAAATACTGGGATAAAAAGTATCCTATGTGAAGGACAAAAAGGACCCAAGGTTTGATATATTTCTGTTCTAATAGTAATTTAAATCAGTTTAGCCGTTTTGACGTGAAAGATCTAATTAAATGTACGTTCACATTGATGCTATTATTTATACATACCTCAGGTCTAGTTAAAGATTCTAATTAAATAATTTACTTATGACACTTAAGCATCATCCAGACGGTTGTAATCGCGCTTCAATCCCACATTCCACAAAGGTGACTTTGGTGGAAACTCTGTTTGAAACAAATTGCCTCTGTGGTCTAGCGGTTTAGGTGTTGGATTTCACTGCATGAGGTCCCGGGTTCGTATCCCGGGTCGGGCAACAAAAAGAAAATTTGGGTTTTCCAATTTCCTAATAAAAAAATCTTGCTCGGGATGGATATGTGCCCGGTTGGCGATAGGCTTACCACCTATCACATTGTGGGACTTAGTGTCTTCGGCTAGTCGTGGATGGCCTTTTGTGCCTCTGCCTACCTCTTAGGGGATATGGGCGTGAAGATGCTATACTACCAAAATTTGAAATAAATCTACGTTCCACACAGATGTAAACCAATGTTTTAATCCATGTAGAACCCCTATTATAATCACAATACACATTGATCCAGGATGTTGAACTAACATTATAACTTTATCTTTCACTATAAAAAGCTTTTTATAAAAGTATGTTATACGAAAGGAACCTAAGATTTAAATGATGAGCAACTCGTATGGAGGTGTTGCCTTTAATATATAAACTTTTTATTACTTTTACCGGCACGTATAAATGAAATTACCCATAAACGTAAAGCGGGGAAGATTTTTTATTTAGATACATTATACTTTATATCGACCGTATATGCACCAAATTATTTATATTTGTAATATTAAATTTATAACATTTATATATTTTATATTCACAATAAAAGCAACTTTAAGTGATACTATGTTATAAACAGTAGCTAGCATGAACATTTGCCGACTTTTCTAAGGTTGAATCCAATTTTGCTTTACTATAAAAACTTTTTTTTTGTAAAATTTTACCTTATAAATTATTTATTTTTATAGAAACAAACAGTTCTGATGATACATGCCTTTGTCAATCTTCCTCCGGTATACTTTCTGCATGACCGAACCAGCGGTGCATTTCTCATGTTAACACCAACACTATTTTTTCTCGGATCTCACTATTACAAACGCGATTAGCGAGCGTTATACCACAAAGTTTTTGACATACCCAATTATATCTGACATACTCAACTTTCGCTTCAATACGACAACGTAGGGATAAGCACAGAATTATGCAAAGCGAGTCTAGCACATTACCTCAATTATAGGTATAGGTATAGGTAAGGTATACCTCAATGAATATAGCTATGTCTTTCAAAGACCTTCTATACATACAAATGCTCTTTCATGTCTTCCGTAATAAGAAACCTTAAAGTTTTTTTTAATTTCTTTAACGTTTTAAATTTTAACGAAAGAACGTTTTTGTTAATTTAATTAAACGGAATTTTTAATTGATACGTTTTGAACCTTTTCAACAACTTTACAGTAACGAGATTGAAAAGACAAAAACTTTCCATTGCGTAAAAGTTTAATGGAGTTTTTGTTTCTGATTTTCTGATTATATACTACTAGCAGTTTACTGCGGTGTTGCCCGCGTAGTAAATGGTCCCACAGGAACATTTTTTCTTAATAAAACTATCCTATGTGTTAATCCTAGTTACTTTCTATCTATGTGCCAAATTTCATGAAAATCGGTTCAGCAGTTTTTGTGTGAAGGAGTAGCAAGCATACAAACTTTCGCATTTATAATATTAATAATATAAATCAATTTCTCGTGTAATTTCCACTTTTGTAAAATAGATCATTTGCCTGTAGTTTGTAAGAGGAAAACAATTTATAAATTGGTTATTACATTGGTCTGGTTGAACAGCTGATGGTACAAATACTCTACAACTGGCCCGTGAAGACCACTTTTACCTATTCCTGTCGTGTTCCGTAACCGAGATTAGGGTAGTCTTTAGACTTGCAGATCAAACCTAACAACTAAGACACAGATAAGCGAAGCACCTATATCGTCTATGGTGTTTTGAGGCTACAGTTGTTTTTTACTATAATAACAGCCACTAGTTCGCTCTCTTCTAACAAATCAAATACCGCAATATTCAATACTTTAATGGTTTGTGTTACAGTGGTGGTAATTCCACTGTTCACAAACTAAACTCATTTTAGATGCATGCTATCTTTCTCAAATGAAACAAAAACAAAAGAGATGGAATGTTTTAGACACGTCAGATTAGTCCGAACATGTCAAATCGCGATGTTTTTAGTCGACGTTTTCCGAGTTTAAACTTCTGTGGAAATGACGTGCACGGTCTAATTTGACAGCGTTAAAAGTATTTTGTCTCTTTCTGTTTCTTTCGTTGAAAGAAGACAGCGATAACTTAAAATTAATTTAGTGAGTGCGCAACAAAATTACCCCCATTGTCTGCCAAAATCTACCAAATACCAACGTAAAAACGTTTATAAAAATTTGTGATATGTGATAATAATGATGAATGTATGTCAGCAGGAAGTTTTACTACGAAAAGGCCGACTTCCATTTTATTAAGTAAGTCATTTACATGCACAATAACGTAGTTTTCACGATTTCTCTGGGATTCAATTTGTTAAATCCAGACTTCGTGTGAAGTGTGAAAAATGGAACTACGTCTAAAGTGCGCTCTTTCGAATAAGGAATTTTTAAATTTAGTTCAGAAATAACGAACCAACATAAAAAACGTAACCTCTTTTTTAGGGTTCCGTACCAAAAATAGTAAAAACGGACCCTGTAACTGAGCCTCCGCTGTCTGTCTGTCAGTCTGTCTGTCTCTCTTTCTGTCTCCAGGCTGTATCTTATAAACAGTGATAGCTAGAAAACTGAAATTTTCACTAACAATGTATTTCCGTATAACAAAAAAAAAACCTAAAAACTGAAAAAAAATATTCAGGGGTGTCCCCATACAATATTTCGTATTTTAATTTTGGTATTTTTTTGCTCAATATTAAATGCAGTAACCGGTAGACGCTTCAAATTTTCACAGAATATTAACTTGTATATTACCTTTCAAATTAAATAATTAAATAACAATAAAGTATATATTAAAGGGGGGGGGGGACTTTCTATTATAGCTGATTATGTTACGGAACCTTTCGTGCACGAGTCCGACTCGCACTTGGTCGGCTTTTTCCAAAGACGATCAAAAAACCAATTTTATGATGGCGTCTTTTACGTCATGTGTTTCGGGCCTATTTAATTATACCATTCTCGTTAAAAAATAGACAATAGATAGGTACATTTTGAGTAAAAATTGTACATGTCTTAGACGGAAATATGCAAGATTAAATCCTGTTTTTTTAATCTTCTTCCTATTCAAAAAAGTTATTATTACCGTTGCAGTTTCTACTCTACACACTGAAATTGCAACTTCAAGAGATTGCCAATGGGAGTTTGTTGAATTTTCTCTTGAAAATCTTATATCAAGATTCAAAAGGTTTCATATTAACATTAAACAATTTTGTTTGAAAATATATTCTTATAAGCTTTTGTTCTTTAGGTAATAATATTTATATTTTATGTAACTGGTAGTTATGCCTCTGTAGTCTAGCGGTTCATTTGTTGGACTTGACAGCATGAGGTCCCGGGTTAGAATCCCGGAACGGGTAACAATAACAAAATAGGGTTTTTCCAATCTTCTAGTAAAAAAAATGTTGCTCGGGATTGGAAATGTGCCCGGCTGGCAATAGGCTTGCCACCTGTCACATTGAGCGACTAAGTGTCTTCGGCTAGTCGTGAGTGCCCTGGCTGTGCCTCTGCCTACCTCTTCCGGGATATGGGAGTGAAGATGCTATGTAATTTCTGTGGTCTATCGATCCGATGTTGGACTTGACTTCAAGAGCTCCCGGGTAGGATCTTTAATACTTATATATAATAATAATTGCGTTTATTCTTCTAATATGGTTATGGGTGGAAACTATGAAAGTGTGCAGTAGATAGTATTAAAATTTAATCTAGCTTAAATTTTTTTCGTAATAAATTATGAAGCTGATTAAACATATTATTAAATCATTTTTTAGAAATAAAAAAAATGCTGTGATTAAATATTAAATTTCTATAAATTTAATTGAAAATTTGCACATAACAATATGATAGAATATGTTGGTATGCCTAAATATCTTTGTGAGAACTTTTTAACACACATATTACACAAGTAAATAAATTTCATTTCATTTAAACTATAAATGTAGTTTAAGTTTTATCCCTGATGATGCTGTTATAAGCGAAACCGGTTGGTTATTTATAAATTAATATATTTTAAGTGGTATGTAAAACAGTACAAGTGTTTCTTTAATTAAAAATAGCAACATTCTATGTAGGCTTGTAGTTGACGTGTTCCTGTTCGGAGGATAAGGTAGTAAACTCTTGCTCGTGGCCTAACATTCCGGTCTGCTTCCGTTCGTTCCGTCTGCGTTTGCCTTTCAATATTATAAAAAAATATTACATGAACATGAATTGGACAATACAACATATTATTTGTTTTGTAATGTACATATTTAAACAGTTGTTTATAAAAGACTAGCCGACTCGGCGGACTTCGTATTAAAATTAAATCGTGTTCAATTAATACCTACTATCAGTTTGTATGAATGAAATTATCATTTTCCTGCAATTTTTCAGATTTTTCTTTTCCTTTTTTTATGATATCAGAAGGCAAACAAGCAGACGGATTTCCTGATGGTAAAAAAATCCCCGCCGCCTAGAGACACCAAAGGTGGTAATGGTGCGTTGCCAACCTGAAGCTGGGATGTTAAGCCTCGAGAAAATTAGGTTTACCGGCTACCTTGCCCTCCGAATCGGAACACGTCATGACTTTATGGCGGCAGGAAAAGGCAGGGCGGTGTTACCAATCCGGGCGAGTCGCTGCTAAACTCTATCACCTAGTCAGGTGTCACGGTATTCGTGACGGTAAGCCTATGCTCGCCTTTTATGAGCTGCCTGGCAGGAAGGCAGATGGTCTATTCCACAAAGGAGCCCGGATAAAATTGCTCCAACAGGTCAGGCGTGATGCGATGACCTCGTGAAATGGGGATTTATTTTTATAAATATTAGATTAAACAAATATATTTGAAGTCAAAATAAGTGTCAAAAGTTTTGCCGAATATTTTTAAGTTTAGCCGAATGTTTTTTTCTCCTACAATTGTGCAATTGGCAAACCTGTCGCCAATCGAGCACATACCCAGTCCCGGGCAACGTTTTTGTAATAGCAAACTGATAGTACGTTTTGAGTTACCTGACCCCGGAATCGAATCTAGGAACTCATGCAGTTATTTCCAATAGCAGAACGCTAGACCACAGAGGCGATAACCCCTTATTTGTGATTAGGATAAGTTGGATTTCAATTAATGTATTTTTGCAGGGGCTTTGTCTTGTGATGAAGAATACCAGCTGATCCGTCACCTAATGGACAAATACGATCCGTCGGTGCGACCCGTGGAAAATTCAACACACCCTCTTCTTGTAACCTTTGGTGTATCCCTTCATCACATCATTGATGTTGTAAGTATACAATAATAAGTAAATAAACTTCCCAATTATATAAAAGAACTTTCAATAAATAAGTTTAAGAAATATGTTAAATTAAAAGGGTTACTACAGCATTGCTGTATATTTAGCTGATAAGAACGCTTGGGCTTAATTACTCCTCACGCCAATTGTTTATAAATATATTGTTTCATCAAGTTTAAAAGAAGGAAAAAAAAAGACAAGCCCGCTGAATTTTTTGCCGTGTCTTCTCAGTGTGCGGCCACGTTCCAATCCGGTGGTAGATTTAGTATTATATAGATGTGTCACAAATGCCTCTTGTAACCTACAAGTGAAATAAAGATAATTTGAATTTAAAAATTTCAATAAATCATAAAAGCGGATCACCATCTCGATCAAATAAACTGCATTGAAATCGGTCCATACATATATTATAAATCAACAGACATGCTAAACTTAGAAGACCTTTCACCTTCGGTATTAAAAATTAAGGAAGAATTATAACTAGGTGGTATAATAGTGTACAGCTCGCTCCGATTGGACACATAGCTTTACCTGTTATTGCCACCATAGCATCAGTGCTCGGCATTGTCGTGTCCGTACTAACGAGAGGTGTGCCCCGCAAAACTGATATATTTGGCAGCGTTTGCTCAGTAATGTATACCACATTTGGGATGGTGAATGCGAAAGCGACCCCATCTTGTTACCAGGCCCCTTCGTCCGGCCTTTGTAGAGAGTGATAGAAAAAAGGGATATTAGATATGTTTGTTTCGACCACAAACAATCAACAATAAAATAATTTTACTCAAAGCCTGAACTTAAGTTGACAACCATTTATTAACCAACCCTGTGACGATTGTTATTAAAGCTAGGCTCATTATAATATAAGACTTTATAGAATATAGTAGGTTTTAAATTTGATGGTGTAGCTTTTTATACACAAAATTGCGTTTTGTTAAAATAGGCTTTCTGCACGTTGGTACATACTATACTAATTTTGTGGTTGATGTATCACATTTATTATAAAATATGTATTTGCATCTATCGATAACGAACTTCACTATTATAATGACATTCCACGATCAGATCTCTCGGATATTATCCGAGGGTGGTGTCAAGAGTCTCCGAAACCGGCGTGTTTGTATGTAAAGGAAGCTAGACAAGTTTGTCAGGATTTTGAGGTCTGGCACTCAGTATCGAGCCAGTATCTGCCTACCCCGTATGGTACTTGGCGTGAAGGTACGTATGCATGTATGCATAACAAAAATATCCTATAGGGTAGTTTATGTTACACAAACCACCAACATATTTAAAAAGAGCCTCGAAAGTTGTAGAATATTGGTAATTTCAAATTCATTAAATTTTACTTCTTCGAACCGAATCAAGAAAAACTTAGTAATTATTAACTTCGGTATAAGACTAAAGTTTCTTGTCGGTATTTTCCTCTTAGACGCTGCATTCCAGGACAGGATTTATACTTTCGACGAACTACACTTAACACTTGTAAGAGTTAATACTTAATACGGATATAAGCACTTAATCTATTTTGTACCGACTCACCTTGAGATCCGGATTTGTTTTTAGTATTGTAGCAGGGGCTCCCACGATGCTCAATGTGTAGTCATAGAGACATGATCTTTGTCGATTAAATAATCCATTTAAATATAACCAATGCGAAAGTCTGTTACGCTTTCATGGCTAACTTTGCCTCATGGATAATTTTTCTAATTTTTTTCTATAACGATTTTAAACCATGGTGGGTTTATTGTATGCTAAGAAGTGCTTGTTATAGTTTCTTGACAATTTGGTATTGATGTAAGTAGGTTGAAGGGTCAGGGACTAAAAAAAAGCATTTTATCTCTTTGACTCACATCCAACTTTTCTGAACTTTGCCTATAACGATATGAAACCACGGTGGGTTTGTTGTATGCTAAATAGTGCCTGTTTCAATTACTTGAGAATTTGAGATTGATGTAAGTAGGTGGAAAGACTAAAAAAAACAAGTTATCTGTGTTCATCGGCCACTACGATCACCTGATTAATTGACATATTTCCGTCATCTGATACATATTATTTTAGACTAGCTTCCGCCCGCGTTTCGGTCCGCGCGGATGTCGGTCTTCGCGTGATAAAACTGAAAAATTAAGATTTATTTGTTTTCTACGTATTTTTCCAGGATAAAATGTTTCCCATTTTATGCCCAGGATAATAAGGTATAATTATACCAAGCTTCATCGAAATGGAAGCGTT
>DVZK01000094.1:0-15194 GCA_018236665.1 Calephelis perditalis | reverse complement strand
AGGCTAATTATATAAATAATGTATAGTCTAATATGCCAAAATGTAAGTACGAGCATAATTTTGGCTTAATTTCGTTTTGAATTATTTGTGGAAGTCCAGGGAAGATTTAAAAGATAAGAAAATTGGGAAAACCAGGAAAAACAACATTTTGACTTTTCACAGACAAACTGCACGACATAAACGAAGTTCGCCGGTATAGTTAGATATTTATATAAATGCGTACGCTACATATCTATTTCAGTAAAAAACATAAACGTACTAGTATATCTCTATTTTTACCAATAATATTTAACCATTTTTAAACAAACATATTTAATACAAACAAAGATTATGTTATTTCTGTGCAGTTTTTAACTAGCAATACAAGCCTTCAAAATAGTTCCTATTTTTAAAGTCTACTACTCATAGGTAGGTACCTACATACTGACTTTTTTTTGCAATTTCATACCTAGTAGGTTTTAATGGAGTCTGAAAGATTACTTGATATTAAAAACATCCCTACGCTTATTAACTTTTCAAATCAGCCTTTTAGCTTTGCGAATCTGAAATACTACTACCAAACTATTCTATGAGTAGATACCTACATTGAATGAACCTTTAGAGTTAGATTCCTACTCTTGAATCTCCATTTCATAAAAATTGGAAATTGATATCGGATATCCCATTTTAGGCACTCTTGAACACAGTACAAGCAGATATTTAGCATTAAGTTCTAAAAAAAAACAACGAATGCGATAAAATAATATGTTGTTTGTTATTAAACTAAATGTTAATAATTCGCTATTATTGTGTTTAAGAGTACCTAAAATGATATGTCCGATTCCATTTTCCAAATCGAGATTCAAGAGTAGCCCTACAGCTATAGTACGTATATGAATTTGACAGCTGTCAAAAGTTCGACCAAAGGAAAGTCTGTATATGTATACACAACTCCTCATTAACTTACAGCTTTAGTGTAGTCTTACATTTTTAATATTGTAAGGAAATACTACATAATACTAATGAAGCAAGAAATCAATAAATAAAGGAAAACAAATGTTTAAAAAATGGGTGCGTATAACACTGTACACACATTAAAAGTAAAACATCTTTATGACATCATTTATCGTGGATGGAAAATAAGTTTTACTTCAAAAAATCTTTACGTATCGTGCGTTGTCAAGCTATCTCACATGTTTGAAGATATACCGGCAGACGTAACAAAAATCACGAAAAACGCAGTATGAAATTCGGCGATAACATGCAGTGGTTTTCATGTGGAGTGCAATAGAAAAATGTATGGGGGAAATTTCTTTGATACGTCGATCATAAAGTTAAAGTGAATTAAATTAACTGCTTATTTATTTAACCAGTGAATCGCGAGATTCTTTTTGTACTAGCAATACTGGGGTATCGTTCTAAACTCCTAAAGTTGTTGATCTATAATATATAAAACTGTAATACAATGTCACTTCAAATGTACTGATATATGTTCTACCTGATAGTGTTACTAATACAGCACATTACCTACCTACTTACTCCTGTGAGTTTCATTGCTTACATTGGTGGAAAGTTATCGCGGTACCTTGAACCGGGATAAGTTGGTACCTACCAACCTACTACTCAATCAGGGAGATGCTACCGCCTACCTTACTGGGTATGTATATCTATTCAGTACTTACTACTACAGATACCTAGTACGAGTACCTACATACTATGTATTACATACCTACCTATTAATGTTATTCATACGTATATTGTAGCGGACAGTATGTAGACCGCACTCTTGTAATGAAGTCCCTTTAATAAATCTATGGACAGGCATAATACCTATAATAATCAAAACATACATTCCCACTAATAAAAATACTTCGAACAAGCTAGGTATGTCAGTTTGCGAAACAGTTACAACCATACGACACCCCATCTCCCTTTCCAAGTCTCTAGAAAATCCTCAAATAATACGTATCTATTAGAGCGTATATCTCCGATTCGCCTAAGTATTCCTCAAACATGAAGATAGTCGACGAAAAATTCGAGTGGAGAAAATATGTATGGCAGCGGCATGCGAAGGGTGGTCGGAGGGGTAGGAGGAGGCGGGAGACGGGGCGCCCCCCTCCGCTTACGTTAGTTCGTTAGTAACGTTCGAGTGAACAGGTTGTGTGTTGTGTTATTTTTATTGACGTATCGCGTGTGACTGACCGCGTAGTTGTCTAGTGTTGTGGCTAAGTGCAGTGGTGGTGTGTTTTCTTCTAGTGTTGCAGACGATGACCGCGTGTGTTTGACGTGGGGATGTATCCTAGTGCGGGAGCTATGAATGCGGCCGCAGCCGCCGCTGCCGTGGCGGCCGCCAGGCATCCTGTAAGATATATCACATTTAACCCAGTATCTCATGGGAGATTTAGGTTCTTACATTACACTTCTATGAACATCAACTTATCTTATAACGGTTTTGGTATTCTTGTCCACCTGGTTTAGTAAACTTAGTTCAAGAACTATACAAACTTGTTCTGCATGGTACTAAGGATGCGTGCTCCTGTTATCACCAGCTGGATAACTTATTAGGGCCTTCCCCTTGTCCCCTGTAAAGACCTTGTCTTTATTCAGTTTGCACCTTACTTTTCTATGTCATGACTTGGTACCCGTGGTATAAACTGCTTTTAAATCATGACTGAA
Source organism: Calephelis perditalis (assembly GCA_018236665.1). Taxonomy (NCBI): domain Eukaryota; kingdom Metazoa; phylum Arthropoda; class Insecta; order Lepidoptera; family Riodinidae; genus Calephelis; species Calephelis perditalis. The sequence continues at coordinate 12,539 of DVZK01000094.1, read as the reverse complement.
TACGTTGTATTTCATCGAAGTGGTACAAAATTGCTCATGATCTTCAGTAACTTTTGTGCAAAAAAGTTGATTGTTGGATTGGATAAGAACGACATACATTTTAAAAAGGTAGGAAGAATAAAAACATCAGGTAAAGAGTGTATCTTATTGTAACTAACTATAATGCTAGGGTCTTCATCAAGTATTAACAGTAAAACAAACATGATTTACCTACCTAAACTTATTCTTTTGACATTGCTTGTAACTCATTAACAAAAACAAGAAAAAAAAAAGAAACTCTCGAATAATTGGTGAGCATTCTATGAAATGTTCAATAATAATAGGATGGAATTCTATGAATTGTATTTCATCCCTTACATGTTTGAATTCAATTCCCTTTGTTAAGCTTATGATAAAAAATACAAGAACGAAGCGAATACCCCCCGGTGGGACCGGGGTCCGACGGAACGTTCGCGTCAGTCACACTCAATTACCCGTGAAATTGACTGTAAACCAACTTAACTGTAATGTTTATCAAAGCAAAACATCTCATTTGATAATATACCTATTATAATACAGCCGTAATTACTCATACGTAACTGGTAGAAAATACTAGGTTTAAAATACTTTACTGCTATTTAAAATCGTCTACCTAGTATTTAATTTATTTACCCTTAAAAGTATTTGAAAAGCTTGCTCTTTAATTTATAGGTTCTTATTCTATATATTAAGCTAAATTATGTTTCAATTGTTTGTCTTCTTCTTAATAGCTTTGTAAGTTTGCTTAATACGAGTACCAACAAGTACCTACCTACCTGAATACTTAGTTAACCTGTTGTTTAACTTTAATAAACTTATGATCCACTGAGCATAGCCCTTTATGTGTAAATTCTATGTTATCCTGTTATGTTTATTTGTGTATAACCTACCAAATGACCTATCTCTCTAGCACTATAGAGATACATACCTAGTTACCTAAGTTGGTTTTTAATTTGGGGTAACTCGTAATTAAACAAACGTTAAGTGTTAAGTTAAAGTGTTACACTTAATATCCTTATCCTTTAAGTACATTTACATAAAAGTCTATTTTGTGGACCACATACCTAATTATTTTTTGAAATCTTCATTATACCTAGTACCAACTTAATTTACTTGTAAGCGTAAGTATACCAAGTATGATGTCCAATGAACTTAGTATATTTGGTATGTGGTTTGTACATTAACAGATGATGTATTTTGTGTGCCAACTCGCAGATGATACCTAGTTAAGCCATTTTTTTACATCATAATAAAAGAAGCCACTGAGCGTTCTTTATAAAAGCAATCTAATGGTCGTGTCGCGACTAATGTATTTCTGATAGCAGTGAACGGATTGCTCGTGAACATCTCAATTTAAAAACTAACATCTGTTAATTTGCAATGTAATGAGGTCAAATAGTGTTACATCATGAAAATGTAAGACCTTTTTCAATGATCTGTTAAATTGGTGGCGTTTAAGGGAAAAAGTTCATGGTATCCTGCTTTTAAAATTCAATAGGTACTTGGAGTTCCACTAAACAATGGAAAAATGGGTCAAAAGTTAACTGAATAGATGATAAAATAATCGCACACACACTTGCTCGCTGCTCCTCTCTTTTGTAGAGCCAAAGACGTATTTATAATCTTAAAATTATAACACAAAAGAGATATTATAGGCTATAGATATATCTACCTATATCTGTTTTAAACGAAATTGCAATGTTTTCTTGAATTCTTATTTTTAAATAATTTCCATATGAAAGTTCCGGTTAGTACCTAATTACTGTTTACTCTAAGAGTGGTTGTATACAAAAAATAGCGTATTTTAAATTAAGTTTAGTATGCCATTAATTATACAGTGAATACCTACTCAATTTAGTATAATTTGAAAACATTATTAAACAGGTTAACCGTTACCAAATGACATAAAATACTAGGTTTCAAATGTTAATGTTGGCAATAACAAATGTAAATGTTACATTATTAAATCGTGAGAAATAAAATATAATCTTTAAATACTGGTAGCAAAAAGTAGTTGCATATTTATATCAGCCTTGGGCAATTTTACTGTCTCTCAAGCGATAAATTTTAATGAATATTTAATGGCTATGTATGTTTTAATTGGAGGTCGTAAGTTTCAAACCGGTGTTAACTATTTAATAAAATGATAGTTAATTAAAATATACCACACGAGATTGTAAGATTACTGTAGTTGTTTTTTTTATAGCGATAACATGACTTAAGAATAATCTGTTTATTGTTACTCAACATTGCCAAAAATTTTACTTTGATTTGGTAGATTTTGTAGACAAATAAATATATTGTAAGATTAATTTAGTTGTTTCATTGTTTTTATAGCGATAACTTGAAACATAATCTATTGTTAAAATTTTAAGTTGTTCAAATAAAAATATGGAAATCCACTTTCGGAGGCAACTAAAAATACTTATTTTTTGGTAGGTACTTGGCTAATTTATGGCTAAACTGTTTGGACGAGTAAAATTTTTAATAATAAAATTTCAAAATAAAAATATGTTCGTCTTTAAAGAACTAGCTAGGAAGTTGGTCACCTACCTATATCTTTCAAAGGAGGTACAAACAAAAGCAATTAAAAATATGTTGGTTTGGTTTATGCTTGCACGACTTAATTTCAATTTCGTCAGTGAGGTGCGGGCGGGGCGGTGCTAATGTAAATGCCTATTTGTATGTTTGCTCGAAATCCGTGTCGCGTCCTAGGTACTCGGCACTCGGTCAATATTTGACTGACAGAATTACCGCTACGTACCTACAAACGACACGGCGTCACATCTCTTTCGTGTTTTTTCGTATTATTTGCTATTCATGTTTTTTCCTTTTATATGTCATACTTACAGGCCTGTATTATTTTAAGTTAAGGCAGACATTTTGGAAGGCAAATAGTTTTTTTTTATTAAAGTACTAGCAAAAATTAGTAATTGCTGTATCACAGGTAGAACCCGGTAAGAATCTCGGTCATAAAACTAAACTAAGGTACCTGCGCCTAAGATAGTCCCGTTCTTGAGAAGGCCCATTTTCAATACTATATAATAAGTATTTATATGTAATATCATTTTTAGTATTTTTTAAATATTTAATGAATTTAAACTACCATTATGTTCCGTAGGTAGTAATTCAAACTCTTTCAAAATTTTAAAAATACAAAATATTTAAAATTGGCCTTCTTAAGCACTGGGCTGTCTTAGGCGCAGGTACCTTAGTTTAGTTTTATGACCGAGGTTCTTACCGGACTACCTGTCCCCTCCCTCCCTGGACAACTTACACAAATTGAATCTAACCCCAAAGTAAGCAAAATTATATGTGTGTGTTATGGGTGTTAGTCAACGATACTAATACATAGAAATACTTAAATAGATACTAGAATAAATTTAATACACACCCAGACCTGGAAATGCGGATATCTAAATGTTCATCACACAAATGCCTGCCCCCGTCGGAAATCGAACCCGAACCTCGCGGTTAGTCGGTGTAGTTAGGCGTGTACGCTAGCCACTCGACCAACGAGGCGGTCATACCTGTGATACAGTTCTGTAAGTTATTGTTAGTGTAGTGCATAAATAGAATAGTTTGTCTTTGAAAACTCCAACGATAATAAAATGTTATCCGCTGTAATCGGTAATCCTTATAAATTATTAGATTGAAACGCCTTTTCACGTTTCTAAATATGCGACTTGGCAAACCTACTTCGCATTAGACATGTTTGCCAAATGCTCGGTTGCGAACTTTGAAAATTTCATAATAAATATGTAATAGTTAAGTCTTAGTATTCTTTATTTTGTCTTTGAAATGTTTTTTTTTTTTGCTAATCATTATCATTAAGTAGATTGAAACCAATTAATCTTGTATTATCGTCATTAATCTGATATTGGCTAACAAGCAGTTTCTTGATGATAAAAATTACGCAATGCGTATAGTCTCCAAAGATATTAAAGTAGCGTTGTACATCTAAGCTTGTAGTAGAACTAAGTTTACCATCATGTCTTCCAAACTGGAACCCCTCACTTTTATCACTGATTTTATAATGGCAGCTGAAATAGATTAGGTGAATCATTGCAAAACTTTGCAACCAAGTTGTTACCTATACAATTATATAGAACTTTACTAGAAAATTTCTTCTGCACCAATCAAAACTCTTTAAGCTATAATGTCTGCCCTTTCTTGAACTTATCAATATATTTAGAACGTAATAAACTTCCAAATCTTATCTTAGTATTTACCAACGGAAATGTATCTAGAGAAAAGGAGTTTAAATATCAGAACATGATAACTGAAGCCTCTTGAGCCAATATTCGTCCAAAATAATTCCCGAGCTATGTTGAGATATGCTATCAGCTATCACAAACATAGCATTTGGAGTATGCTAACAACTCTTCGTCACAATCACCGCGTCCTCCAATCTATTTGCCAAGCAAGATATGGTAATCCTTGTTTGATTAATTATGAAAATAAGATGTGTATTGAATTTTATTACAAAAAATGGAGCTGAAATTAAAAGTGCTTGTACAGTTCTTGCAACTAAAGAAGACGAACGGGCTTTACTTGTAGTAAACGTATTTATACGTTGTGACAACGTGCACATGAGAGGAAAATCGGTGTGATTAGGATAAAAAAACCCAATTAAGTCATTGTTGTAGTATCTAAAGCTTTAGAATTATAAAAGTAAGTCCACCCACCTTCTTGAGTTGCGAAAACTGTTTTAGATCCACACCACCCCATTCTAAGTCTTATTGAAATACTTAGTAAACCAAGTCTCAATATTGTAAAGAATATTCTAGTAATGGTCTCAGAAATAGACGTTTTTCGACCAAGATCGGATTAGTGATCGGTCGTCAATAGACTTGTCACCTATTATATTGTGACACTAATTATATTAGGCTAATCGTGAGTGTCGTGGTCGTATCTACCTAACTCTTCGGCCACAGTTGCTTAAGATACTCATGTTTTATTTAGGAAGAATTGTTAGTAATTGCTAAGCAATTACTACTATTAGCAATTACTACTACTACTACTACTACTACTACTACTACTACTACTACTACTACTACTACTACTACTACTACTACTACTACTAGCGATAAGGCTAGTACTGTGATTGCCAAGAATGAAGGATAAATAGGCTTTACATAATATTGTTATTGTTTTTCATGATAAAATGTGTTAAAGAAGCTTAATAAGAATAAAGGATTTAATAAGAATTTGGAAATCCAGGGTACCTTTGATTTAAATGCAGCAAAAAAGCTCGTATTAAACATAACCAATCTGTTAACATAATTTAAATTCAACCTACTCATTTCAAATTAAAAAGACAAGAAAGCCTGAATAATCATTTATTGTCTTCTCACTTTCATATCGGCTACAAAGATCATTGTTCTTAGAAATGTCAAACGATCCATTAGACGTATTTGTCACCGTACGCTTTGGACGCGACCAACGTTACTTCTCGGAAAGTAAAATCAGCTTTCAGTTCCCCGCGCGCTACCATATTAGTTTTACTAGCCTCCTAACTCAAAACCAAAACGCCGCAACGAGCGTTTACTTCAAGTATTTATAGGCTCTATGATAATTGGTATTGAGTGTGAAATAGCTTGGGGTGTAGTATTGTTTGGCGATAACTTTTCCAAGTCAATCTCCGCGTTTAAATATTTGTCTATGGCTGTTTGGTTTGTAAGTGCGAATGGTGTTTAGTTGTTTACAGAGCTGCTGAACTTGTGTACGATATTCGAGCTGGCATCTCAAATTAGTATAAAACACTTGACACCGATCTATTTTTTCTTTTTGTAAAAGCAGTTAATTAAATTGGTAAACAGTTGGCTTTTTTCTTCCTAATATTTTTACGCTTCTGTATTATAACTGATATTAATCAAATATTTCTTTTGTTAGGAATTTAAAGAAAAAAACCCATAATTTCTTGCTTAGAAATCTATACAAAATTGCTATCTAGATTCTAGACATTATAAATGGCAAGATTTGTTTGTTGTAAGAACTTTGAAATTTATTTTAAATAAAAATTGATCACCTTTTGTCGCTTTAGTCAGAAGTAAGATGTATTATGTTCTATAAAAATTAATGCAGTATAAATAAATTTACAGACGACGCGGACGAGCACAGAGGCGCGAGAAACTGCTCTCACAAAACACAGTCTTGTAACATACGACCAGACAAACGACTAAAAGAAATAAAGATAGATGACTAAATGGATACTTAACAGATACTCATCACAAAAAGACAATTCGTGTCGTCCACAAAGCCGGATACTGAGGGCGTTAGTCGGCGAAGATATAAATAAATTCCTAATTAAGGTGGCTTAAATAACATTAAATGATATATTAGAAATATCTCTTCTATTTGTTTACCTAAAAATTATAGGTTATTGTAAAATACTCGTAAATATGTTGCATCAGTTCGCTGGGGATTCATTGTTACTTTTTTAATTCCGATGTAATTACCATACTACAACTAGTTACTACACCAGTTCCAGTTCAGTTCAGTTCAAACAGTCGATTGATCGATTGAATCTAAAAAGTTGATTAAGGTAAAAAGTTTATAAAGTAATAATTAACCAAAAAAATAACTTAATTAAAGTTTGATGATCGAACGTGGATTGGTTTTACATTTTTTAGAGCTAGGTAATACATATTAAAATACTTTATTTTCAAAAGTACACACAGTTACATATAAATTATAATTTAAGTAGTTTTACAATAACCAAGAGATCTGCATGGTCGTTTTAAATTAATGACATTCTAAAGCTAAATTTGGATTATGTTAATCAAAGCACAAATGTAATTTTAATCTGTTCTCAAATTCCTACACGCTCATTCGAAATTTAAATTCCAACAAAAGAAGTTCGAAGTGAACAGGTAGACGTTGGTAGACAGACTTATTCAATAATTTGAAATAAGAACACGTATTTCTTTTTATATCCGTTTAAACGCATTCTGTTTAGTTTTGTTTTTGTGAGTGGTCGCCATTGGATGCGGGCCTTTCATCCGGCCCTCCACACAATACTGCCACTCAAAAACTATTCATTGTATTTTAATTTGAACTTTTCGACGATAATTTATAGGAATCTTTTAGGGGAACGTTTACTCAGCCTATTATTGTCGTGGATTATTTTCATTTCCTTGTGAACGTTTTAAATTGAGGCGCTGAGATCAAATTAAAAGTGTTGCAGATAATAAGGTTTTTTTTAATTGATAATATCAAAATAAACTTTAGGATTTATTTTATAAATACTAACACGTGATGCCATTTTATTTGTAATATTTCTGACTCCGTAATATATTGTCCGCATTACATAGTATTTTAAGTAGGTACTAGGTACAAAATCTGTCAAGTATTTTGAACCTATGCCTTTGTATATACTAGTACCTAGAATATCCGAGTTTTTTTCAAAAACGTAATGATATGTGTTTGTCACAGATTTTGACCAAGTTCCTTAATATCTGATATGATAATGTGATTGCGAAATACGTGTTAAATATGAGAACATTTTTATCAAGAAGGGGTCAGCTTAAACAGCAAGTTGTGTCTTTACAAATCTTTAAGCAAATAATTTAATAGCTATACCTCATTTTTGAAAATCTAATAAAAAAAAACAATATAAATACTTGTCTTTAACTGTCACGTTCATAATACAAAGCACTACACAGTGTCAATGCAAATTCACGACATTATTGTAATCACGATACTACTAAAAGGAGCCGCGTACTTAATATACTCTATACTTCAAGACGTTACGGTACAGGCACAGGTACAGTACTAGGACTCTGTTTTTGGACCAATATTAAATAGCCATCCCTGTTTTAGTGTTGGCTCGGTTATCGTCAGCGGCTTGATGGACCAGTTGAGTCTTGGTTTTGATTTTAAAAAGTTGAAGATGAAGATTTGATATTGCCCACTCATACTATCCATATATAATCAGGCTGCAATACACATTCACATCTAAACCGTTGAACCGATGTTGATTAAAGTTATAACTCTGTATAAAATTTTCTCCAAAAAATCAAGCCCCAAATAAAACAAAGCCCCATTGATAAAGCACAAAGTAAACAAATATTGCAAATCATTAAAAACAGTATGTAAAATAAAAATAAGACCAACCAATCGCATTAGGAAACTCTGTTAAGTGAGATAAAGTTGGATAAAACAAATAATTGAAACACCCGTAATTTATTGAGAACATAAAATGTCAGCTAACTATTAAGGTGCGTCCACAACGCGGGGGCGACGTAAGACAGGTGCATACTGAATACGATAAAATAAATGAATTCAATTTCACCGTTGTTATTTTTTAAGCCGACTGGTTGTCGTGTTTATAAGGTTTTATAAGTTTATGATTTTGTTGGTGATGCTAAATACTAAAATTATAATGGCTTTATTGATATGATAAAATTAATACCAGTTTTTAAAAAATGTTCTTGGGGATAGGTTAATTTTGTATAATATAGAATAAAGATAATAATTTATATTTTAATGTTATTGCTGTCGTATTTAATGGTTATACCTTACATATTATTTCATGTCCTGTTCTTATAAAAAAAATATTATTACCACATGCTCTATATCGTCTCAAAGTCAGCCGTATTGATATTGAAGGTTTACTAGATGGTAAAATAAAATAATTTACGTCATGATAGTTTACGTCGTCTTAGCTATCCTCTCTTTATCGCTGACAGTTCAATAGTACAAACTTTGCATAGTAAAGAAGTCACTCATTGTATCAAATACGTTTTAATGAAAAGCTATCTATCTACTTAATATTAGAACCAAGCGTTTCAACTTGATATTACACGTTATGCGTCAATAGAAACCGGTATGCCATTATACTCAACTTCAAATGCAGCTTATGATTTACGATAATAGATTTTATAGTGCAATAAAACTTGCACTGCGATTATTTACTTGTGGTCACCTGGAAGTGTTACATTATTTAGTGTTGTATAACTGTTGTAGTCGTATTGATATTGTGTTATGACATATATTCATTGTGGTCTAATTTATGGTTAAGAATATAACAATAAATTACACAACAATTAATAGAATGTGACTGTAAAAGGAAATTGTTATTAACGGATCTGATTATTATGTGTTTCTTAAAATTTAAATAAAATGCAAAAATTTGAAGGTTGAAAATATTTTTTACCACCCCTAGCAGCTGTAAATCAATGACATTACCTAAATCCGATTCATATAAGATCAATCAGTCGTTAGTTAGTTCATTTTAGTACAACAAAACTTCTAATATGAAATAATATTTAGTGGGTCGTTATGTACAATAGATGTTGCTGTCAATTTTGCGTTATGTTTTGAGTCAGCCAAAAACAGTGGTAAAACTGACAGCAAAACCTGTCGGGTAATGGTCCGCTTACATAAAACAAAAAGATAATGGCACTGGTTTTAAAGATTAGACGTGGTGTAGTTGAAAAAGCAAATCGCTTAAACATTCGTAAACGTCTTTGCCATACGATCCTTTTAAGTACGATCGCTATCACGAGACACTAGTGGGAATTAAACGCGCGACCGCAAGTCTATCCGTTTGGTAGTTGCGTTCACTAAATTCCCAACCGCATTTTTCTCGAGCTCGATTGTCCGCAGATCCATTTACAACGTCTACACGCCGCACCAGTTCCTTTTACGCTTTTATTTACGCTCCTTTTATTATTTTTAAAGTCCGTTTGTTCATCGCGCGCCGGCGGGCAACTGTTATTTATTTTTTGCCGCCCGGCCTCCCGGCGACCGTGTGTTGTGTCCCTCGCTTTATTTTTATTTTCCCGCTTCTTATTATGAAGCTAGTCTTTTTTTATTATTCAGTGCTCGCGTGTTTTTTCTTTTCTGTGTTAAGTTTCGTTTTTTAATCGGAGCTCACACCAAATTATGGTCATTAAAGGATAATTTGTATAATGGTGATTTGGGCGGCGTGTAATTTTTGTTCCGTGATAGGAATGTTTTTGTGTCGGTTCTGAGATTGATGAACTATGAATATATCTCTGCCAACATTAACATGCAAACAAGTTTTTCGGCTTTGCAAATTATCATATGAATCTGTTTGTTAGATTGCTGAAAAATTGATAGTTTTTTACAACTTAGATATACCTAGTTTGTGTTTATGAACTTACTAGTGATTTCTTTAAAACTATTAATACTAATAGTTTAATTGTACTTACCCACACACCCACAACGATTTCAAATGCAGGGCAAGGGCTTCAAAAGTGGGATCCGTCAAATTTTGTTTAGAATGACATAAACGTGAATTGTTCATCTGAATGAGAAGTAAAATATCAGTTGAATTACATAATGATACATGTTATTTACTAAAAATAAATAATAAAAAAAATGTTGGTCGGGATTGGAAATGTGCCCAGTTGGCGATAGGCTTGCCACCTATCACATTATGGGACTTAGTATCTTCGGCTAGTCGTGGGTCTATGGTCGTCCTCTTCGGGGATATGGGCGTACAGATACTTTTTTTTTAATATTTTTTTACTATTCTTTTGACATATTTTTTTTTATTTCAATATGTTTTTATTGTACAACGTCGGAATTTGACATTTTTCAACAAGTGTTCAATTTATTTTATTTTATAATTAATTTGATTTACGTTTTTAAAACATTTATTAATAGCAGAATTTAGTTCAATAAGTAACATTAATAGTAGATAAGGGAAAATTTCCCCCTTATTGGGGAAAAATAAATAAAGTCAGTTTGAGGATGACAATTGATCGGTATTATTTTCAACAATACTTCAGTTGTTAAAGCCTTGATGATGCCTAAATAGTAAAACCGGTTGACTAAAATATAATAGTAATAAAAAAAATGTATATTGTGGAAAGTACAAGTGAAGTTAATAAATTGTTTCTAGAATGGAAGTCCACCAAGTACCAACGGTAAGAAGTAGGTATAGAAACTTGATTCCTTGGCATTGCATAGAAATGTTGGATCACTGTGTTTTCTACCGCATCTATCATGGGGAATGCTCTGAGGGGTTTCGTTTGATTCCAGTCGCTAATTTCCATCTTCGGATATCGCGTCAGAGTTCAAAGTATCATGCCCATCATCTTGATCCGTGGCGATCTACAACTGTGCGAAATATTCGAAATGTCAATGCCGAGCATACCGATGCAGGCTGTGGCAGTTAAGGAAACGTTTTCACATCGAGGGAATACCATAATGGATACTTCTCAACGGAATACGTACTAAATTGTGTCTCTTGGGATATCTTCGGGTACAAATTGATGGGGGCTTCGATGACGTGTTCCCAAAATGCACTACATGTGAAGCACTGCACTGTGCTGAACCTATCATATACTGGTAAAATGTCCGAAAGTTCGTATGCTTTTCTACAATGTAGTGTCGTCTGCGTAGCAATGAGCGTCACTGATTTGTAACATGTCATTAATATATTGAAGAAAAGGTGTGGGAGAAAGCACACAGCCTTGGGGAACACCAGCTTCAATAGATTTGGACTCCGAGCAAGTGACTTCGACATCGACCTTAATGCACCACTCTATCTAAAAAACTAGTGACCCAGTTGCTTTATTTTAGAGATCGAAGCCAGTAGATTCGACATGAGCGCCTTGTGCCATACTCAATCAAATATTTCATTAAGCGAGAAAGAGGACATTCACTCTTTGTCTTAAAACTCTAAAGTTTTAATGCTCCGAAAATAACTTCTTTTTGCAAACAATTCCATTCCTAAGCCGATCGAATAATAAAAGAAAAAGTAAACCTGTAAGTAACAGCTAGTGCTCCTCGAGGCACCTTAGGAGCTGGCAGCAAATTTTAAAATTTCAAAGTTTTGGAGAACAAGGAGGTTATTGCTATGGATTAGTGGAGGCGTGGATGTAAGCGGTCACCTTTTTAGGATAGGGTGCACTTAAGCAGTATTTAGTGTCAACGGTACAACGTCTAAGACAGTTTCGGACAATTGGATATGTGCTCGGTTTGTGATAGGCTTGCTTGCTTGCAACCTGTTAGATAATTGGGCTTAGTGTCTTGGGCTAGTCGTGGGTGCCCAAGTTGTGCCTCTGCCTACTTCTGCCAGGATCTATTTATTCTCTACTTCTTCGCAAACAATTACTTTCTCTTGTATTAGATAGTTTGATTTCCCTCTCCTCTTCTGTTTCATCAATAAGATTTTTTTCTAACTTCACTCGTCCTACTTTTGATAAAGTTCAACTATGGGTATGCCAACACACCAAGCGGGGAACAGCATTTCTACTTTTCAACGTCGATTAGTATTACACTTAAGTCGTAACGGATTCTCACAGATGGCGATAGTAACGCTACCATTAAACACCACGCCGTTTAGGTTTTGACCACGTGTTGACGTGGCATATTTCATAAAATGTAGGTGGGGTGATTATTTATTACGACAATGATTGAATATTACGTGATTTGTCGCCCCCTTTGGACATGGTGTCCGCGTTTAGTGTATGCCGTGCCGCTTGCTAAAAATTAAAGTACCATCCGAAATATCTTCTTGGTCTGCTACACATCTATGTCTT
>DVZK01000093.1:0-15205 GCA_018236665.1 Calephelis perditalis | reverse complement strand
AAATTGATTTTTTCCTAGTTTCATTGCAGTTTTTCCTTAACATCAACAACTTTCCATCTTTAAAACTTTCTGTGGACTTCCACAAATAGTTTGAAACCTAAATTAGTTAAATTGATTTTTCCAATCATTCACACAGCAAGAGTACACATAAACATTTTTTTTTTTTTATATTATAATGTAATTGAATTTACGCACAAACAAAATCAATTTTATAAGTAGGTTTTTAAGAATATTTTAATATTTTTGACATAATATTATGAAATAGTAAAAATCTGAAATATAAAATCAGGGTTATTTTAGTCATTGTCATTGTTAAGCCATTGTTTAAAAAAACCATTGTATGTAGGTATACAAAATGGTTTAGAGACAACAATTTTGTATGCATGAAATGCTGTTGGAAACATCTAAATCCTAAATCTGGAAAGCTTTAAGATCTTGCATATTTTAGTTAAAAATGTCGGTATTCCCATGTATTTTATAGTTATGATGTACCTACAGTTCTTGCAGCTCATGCAAGCAAGCGGGATTTACTTTAATAAACCTGAAACAAAATAAAAATTGCGTATTTTTGTGTATAACATTTTATGCTCAACACAATCGTAAATTTCTTTTATGCTCACTGTACCAATTTCATGCACACTTTGACATAATACTCGTTTACCATAAAATACACTATGTACAAATATACTCCGTGTAAAAATACACATTGTATGCCGCAAGAACTGTAAATGGATACACTGTGTCATTTCGATTTTTTTCTTTCATAGTAAATTACAAACATGAATTTTATTTCAAATTTTCATACAACCATATATTAATAAGAAAATAGATATTTAGTACAGTTCAAGATTTGGATAAAGGTATTTGGCTACATAAAATGTGGTTTCTGATCTGATCTATTCCAATGTCTGAATGTATTATATGAAAAAGTGTTACTTTGCACAAAGATGTGAATAAAAAAGTTCTTTGATTATGGTCTTGAACAACCTCCATACATATGCATGAATATAAAGCTCATTAGTTACTTAGGCATGTATACAATAAAACACCGGTATATTTCTGTGCAAATGAAACATAGTGAATTCTTGAAACATAGTGAAAAAGAGTGATTTCTTTACTGTGATAATTTTACCATGAAAAAATTTCATTATCTAAAAGTAGCAGGATATGTTTTATCATAAACAGCCATGACACATGCAAAGCTGGTTTCAAATAATAAAATGTAACTTTGGCTTTTTAATATTTTAAAAAGCACATGATGTGATTAAAAGAATAACCATTTAGCAATACCTACATGTATTTTTAGTTACTCATTCAAAGTCACACAAGCAGATGGATTTTCGCTGAAAAATAGTATCTTGTGTAATACCTAAGATGGTAATAGGCATTGATAGCCTGAAGCTGAAATATTTAGTCTTGCACATAAGTAAGCGCTAGTGTTAAATTGGTGCTTAACATGCAATATATTCAAATTCTTTTTTATCCCATTGCAGCAGGAAAGAGAAAATGTCAAAATTATTAATTTAAATAATATCTTACATTTTATTTCGCCAAATACCATATTATAACTTTATTTATATTATGTACTATAATAAAATTGTTTAGCCTAAGTGTATCTAATGTTTCTTAATATAATATGTACTTATATCAACTCACGCGACTTCGCCTGACTCGTATTAAATTCTTTCCAATCACATGAAATATCCAAACAATATATAGTGTAATATGTTGTATTAGTTCGTGATGTGTATATGTTGAGGCGATCGTGTGTGTTGTGTTGTAGAGACGGCTAACAGGGGCAACTCTGCTTATGATACAGCTCTCTACAACGCGGCTACCATGTATGTGGCGCAGCAGAAAACCGGCGGTGGGGGGTGAGTGCTTATTATATTTATACACAACTCTTAAGGCAAGAACTCACAGCGCGGCTTTCACCCGCGCTCGGTCGTGGAACTGTGGTTTTATTTCAAAACTCACGAGACCGGTAATATGTGCGTATACGCATCTTTTGCGGTTCAAATTATCGCTCGCAAACTTACACGATTCTACCGGCTGGCAACCGGTGCCGCGGGAACCGCAAACCAAAATGGGTTCTTACATTTTTTTTTGCATATAAATCTACATCCTGCAAACGCTGCGGTCGCGGGTGCAAACCGCCCCGTGAATTCTTAGCCTAAGAGGGGCTTTTCTTGGTTTATTTTGTTTCAGGAGAATGACTATTATATAGTTCCTTATGTATGATTTTGGTCTATAGTATTATGAGTGATTCTGGTAAATGATCATGCTCGAAGATGACATTTTTATATATTATTTAGATGAATTGGCTTCTTTATAGTAAGGGAAACATGTTGCTTATAGAAACGAAATAATCGTGGCTTATATATGACCGAGATGTGAAGCTTGTGACGTAGTTTTACATTACAACGGTAGACATTGCCGTTATGATGACAGGAATAGTATGGTCAGTTGTTGCAGAATTTACCACAAACTGACTGCATACTAATATTGTAAATGACTAGATTGTATACTTTTTTCATACGAAAATACTAATATAATGCTTTGTATCTTAATAAGACTATGTGAGTCATTGTTTATGAATTGCACAATTTCAGTACTTAATAATATATAGATAATTTGGCTATCAGGAATTTTAGATTGATGCATTTAGTTGATATTGATATATATATTTAGATGAGATATTTGATAAACCAACTGCGTCTCTGCTTAGGACCTCGTAGGGGCCAGCATAGCTTGAATGCTTCATTGCTCACAAGATAACTGGTGGTAGTGTGGTTATGCAGCAACTTGCCCATGGGCTTTTTCCGTATCTTTTTAGTGATGATCACTGGGTAAAGTGTACATCAAATAGCTGTCAATTGACGTGTTTTGAATTTGCTATCTCCGTTGTATTTCTGTTGGTCACAGGAGATAGCAAATATAAAACACGTCATTTGACAACTGTTTGATGTACATTTTACCCAGTGATCATCACTAAAAAGATACGGAATAACCCAGGTAGGGATATTCTGTAATAGTTGTTTCTATTGCCATAATGACACTCGTGTTGCTATCTGGAGGTAGCTAAGTAGCCAGCAGACTTGCACAAAAAGCCTACCATCCCAGTGACAGGATAGCGACGCACCTATAACGTCTATGTGTTTATAGCCGATGATTGTCTCTGCTTGTTCGCATTCTTATAAAAAATGTATTGTGTATAGAGGTTGGAAGAATTACAACAAGACTGGAGTAGGTGCGGCCCAACAGCGGCGTCCGAAACCGCCACCCAAAGCGCAACAGCTGCACTACTGCGATGTCTGTCGTATATCCTGTGCTGGACCACAGGTGACAGGATTTTATGTATTTTTGTTTAGTTTATGCCCAATATAGCTTACGAAAAAAGCATTTGTTCTTATTCAGTAGCCAAGTAGCCTTAAATTCGCTATGGTTTGCTTGGTTGGATTAATCTAATGAAAAATGTGGATTGCGATAACTAGCGGTATACGCCGTCAAGCTAATTTTTGTTTTGTTTGGTATCCGAAACTAACTTGCGAACTACTCATGTTTCACTCAAAATGTTAAGTTAAATTAAGCCTGAGGTTGCCAACGCTTTTACTATTATAGATGTTTTTAAATGCTAGGCATACTTTTAACCACCAAAAGATTTTTTTGAGTTTTACTATTTTCTACTAAATTACTGTTTTTATCATTTTTTTTAAAATCTTCAAAATTCGTCGGACTCATATCTGTTGTTGGATATATATTTATGCCTTAACAGTTTTTGATAGGTGATTTTGTTGTTCAGGAAATCATATTAATAATGGTTGTGTGTTCTAGACATACAAGGAGCACCTGGAGGGCCAGAAGCACAAGAAGAAGGAGGCGGGCGTGAAGCTGGCGGCGGCTGGTGGGGGAGCGCGGGCGGCCGGTGCGTCCGCACTGCGTTGCGAGCTCTGTGACGTCACGTGCACTGGCGCCGACGCATACGCCGCACACGTCCGCGGAATCAAGCACCAGAAAGTCGTCAAACTGCACACTATGCTCGGAAAACCAATACCTTCCGCCGAACCCACCAAACTGCAGACCGGTAAGTGCAACAGTCATTTCACATTTTTAACCGACTCCAAGAAGAATAGGGTTATCAATTCGACTGGTTTTTTTTAAATTTCATTTTGGATGATTGCTCAACCAGTAACAAACAGATTTTGATGATTATTTTTTGGGAGGTTGGACCTATCTGTCATGATTTAGAGTTTCCATATTAGTTTAGTTAGTTTTTGAGTTATTACTTAATACTTAAAATTTCTAGTGGGATGTTGAATAAGTTGATATGGGGCCATATCTCAATCAGCTTTTTTAAAAAAAAGAATGATCAAATCGCGACTTGTTTTTTAAAGTATTTGGAGTCGGTTTTTGTAGCTATTCTGAGCTTAAATTATTTTTATTAGAGAAAATTAGACAAACGGGCAAGTGGATCACGTCATGGTGGGTGTCCACCGCCTTCAGATATTCACTAAGGGTTACACCAAATTCCTTGTAAATCTTTGTTTCTTCTTATTCTATTGAAGGTTTTTTTTCTTTAGAATTTATTTGAGAATATTGCTAAAGGTTACCCAAAAATGTATTTTGTATAAAATGTTTCGAATCCACTGGTTGTGCTCATATAACTGTCAAAAAAAGTGTGGAAGCTGCACACGATTCTAGAATTCTATGATAAACAACGCATAGCTGCACAGTTTGCCATAAATTTTCATTTTTATTAGTTCTCTAAAACCCCCGAAAGTTTCTCAAATGTTTAGTATTGGGATTTATTTAATTCTAGCGGCTCGCCCGAATTTGCACGGGTATAAAATATACATATAAACCTTCCTCTTTGAACACATTATCTATTAAAAAACCCTCATCGAAAATCCGTTGAGTTGTTTGAAAGATTTAACCATACAATGGGACAGAGAAAGCGACTTTGTTTCATACTATGTAGTGATATTTTACCAATTAAAAACAAAGTAAGTAAATATAAAAAAACTTTTATGGCATTTAAATTATAATGCTTGCCTTTTGAACATATTTGTTAGGAAACTGTTGAGTTAATTGGATCGCGAGACCCATTTAGGGTAAATATAGAAGTCCAAAAAAAAACAAGTTTATTTCGTTTTTTTTTGAATGCATTAATCATTTATCCCTATCACCAGAAAGTTTAACATGAGATTTCTTATTATAAACTGTCTGCTTATTTGTCTGAACTGCTTTTTATTATTGGAAGTCTTTAGAAGTCGGTGTCGCTTTTGTAGGTTTTTTTGAATATTCATATATGCCCATATGCCCGTTTGTTATATGAAAAAACTGCTAATGCTTCTACAACTTACAATATTTACTAGGACAGATATAATTACCTTGACATTTTTTGTAATTATTATTTAAGATTTCAATATGTTCTCCAAAATTTAAGACTCTTAATGTAATGGAGAACATATTACCTATAAAAGTTCCCCGAACGCCACAGCATCATATCTGTATTGGGCGCAAACTGGCAGATAAAATTGTTTAAGTCAAATTTTCTCTTTGTAAATAACACTCGGTACAGATATGGAGTGTGTCTAAAAATATCTACACCTCACCTTTCAAGGATTTTTTTAAGTCTATGTTAGAAAGTTAATATTAATTTAAACTGTTAACATCGTCAGTGTTTGTAGGCGGCGGTTACTATTCCATAGCAACAGGGAATCCGTCCGCCTGTTTCTCTCATTAAAAAAAATCATAGAAACACTCTTAAAGTCATTTATAAAAAGAACATCGGAGAAAGTTGGACTTTTTCAAATTAATAGCCAAAAAAACTGTGGGAGGAGCGCCCAAGATTGCGTTCGTGGCGTCCGGGGGACTCAGCACGGTGTCGTCCGGTGCAGGCGACAAGGACAAGGAGAAGGAGGACGACAAAGAGGAGGAGAACGACACTGAGCCTGAGGTGCAGCCTGTGGGGCAGGACTACATCGAAGAAATCCGCGGGGAGGACGGCAAGGCAGTCAGCTTTAATTGCAAACTATGCGACTGCAAGTTCAACGATCCCAACGCCAAGGAGATGCACATGAAGGGAAGGAGACATCGTCTACAGTATAAGAAGAAAGTAAGTACAGACAAACACTCACGAAATTCATAATTCATGGCGAGATATTATATAGCTTCGTAATCCTATCTGGAACTTGAATATCGGAAATCAAAGTTCTAACAGCTATTGGTTTAAAAATATATAAAAATTGTCTATGATTTCCGACGTCATACATAGAAATGTAGTTAAATTTTGAATTTGCAAAACTTACAACCAAATGCTATTTCTTAGTAAACATTGAGTAACATAGTAAAATCGAAATATATATACATATACATGAATAATACAGATCTGCACTCTTCTGGGAACCTATTACACTAGCCAAATTAAAATTTCTCAATTTTCATCCTATGATTACTTAGTAAAAGGTTTGAGGCACTTGTAGAGCCTAGTGGCCAAAGTGGCTGCTAAGAGTTCCGAGGGTCAAATGATTACAAAATTCAATGAGGATATAGTGAATAATAACCATCTGCAAAAAATTGATGTATGAAGTAGAATTATTTTTAAAATACGAAAAATCTCCAGGTTCAACCCGATCTGGAAGTAAAAGTGAAGCCGTCTATGCACCAACGTAAACTTGCCGAAGCTAAAGCACAACGCATGCTCGTTCGTGATGAACTATGGGCACGCCGGCGGATGCACGAGGTATTTTATAAATTCAATTTAATAAATTATCGTGATTTTTAACAACTGTTTCTTAACTTTGTAGTCCATTCTGTAAAAATGAAATTTGGCACACTTTGTTTGGCACCATTTGGAAAAGGAGTAGTAATATGTCTTATATAAATATAGTACATTATTATAGGTACATATAAATTGATACAAAAAAATCAACACACCCATGCATTTTTGACACACACAACTGCCTGTACTCAGTCTCAAACTGAGAATAGTTTAATTAATAATATTACACATTATGCTTTGTCTATAGTTATGCTGAATATCTAATTTATGTTCTATCACATTTATATAGGTGAATTTCACTAACCCATGGTCTAAATAATAAACTGTCTCTGAGTGTTCGTCAAGTGTTTTGACACGATGTAATGGTACTTTGTATCGCAGGGTATGGAGGAAGACGAGCGCATGTACTGGGAGGGAGGCGCGGGTGTGGGCGGCGGAGAGTGGTGGCGGGCGCACGCACACGCACACGCGCACGCGCATGCCATGTTCGCACGCCGCCCTGAGACCTCCGACGACAGGCACGTGCTGGCCAAGCACGCAGACATCTACCCCACCGAGCAACAGTTGCAGGAGATACAGCGCGCCGTGTCGCATGTCGAGCGCGCGCTCAAGTCGCTTTCTGATGCGCTTGCTGACCCCGCACGTGCTAAGGTAACTCCATCATCACACTAGACACCTACTTTTACTGAACTTTGCAGGCTCCCGACAAGAAATTTTTGTTCACAGCATAACCTAAACATAAAGCTCTCATTGCTTTCAACAAAATAGTATCTTATTTGTAACAAAGCCATGAACTGACTTTTTTTTAAATCGGAAGAGTTTTTGTAGCATGAGTAAGTAATATTTGGATTGATCTGTTTTTATCCATAATTACACTTGATCAATATTTGCCTTCAAAACTATGTTTGTTTAGACTTGGATTGAAATATTTTTTTGTGTTTGTTAAAGAATACATTTATTTTGTTTTAGGCTGCAGCTGCTAAAGCGGCAGGCAAAGACGATAAGAAAGATGACAAGAGCGATGGCAAAGAAGATGGCCGTGACAATCAGTTGTAAGTTCATATAGTCCTAAGCAATCTACAATTATGTTACATTTTGCAAAGCGAATCTTCACATGATATTGAAAGATGTTAGTCGTTATTTTTCTACAAGTAAAGAATGCAATTGGTAATTGAAATAAAAAGATACAGTTTCTTTAAATATTCAAAGTAGCCAAGCTTTAAGTTATTACATAATATATTTTATTTGTTTAATAATTGGTACAACGATCGAATAACTAATTCTGTTTTCTTGTGTGTGCAGGTTCTCGTTTGGTGCGGAAGGCGAGTCTGGCGGGACTACTGGTAGCGGGCCGGGTGATGCAAGCGGAGCGCGGGCCCTGAAGGGCGTGATGCGCGTGGGTCTGCTGGCCAAGGGACTGTTGCTGCGAGGCGACCGCGATGTGCGGCTCGTGGTGCTCTGCCACGACCGCCCCACCGTGACGCTGCTTAAGCGGGTGGCCGCCGACCTTCCATCACACCTAGCTAAAATCAAGGTACCCCAGACCATACATATGCTCATGCACACACTCGCTGTGACATGTTCTCTGCTTCTTAATAAGTAAAGCGTTATTGCTATTTGGGTGAGTCTTTGCAAAATTTTGACTCCTTGTCCTAGTCACAGGGTCCGGAAAAAACGAATGGACGATCGCCTCTTACAAGCTGCCTGGTAGGAAACTAACCGGTTTAAATTTAAGAATATAAAGGAGCGGAATACATTGCTGCAAACAAAAAACAAAAAAAAAACATTTTTTGATCTTGTAATATTCGTCTACAAGAATTGATAAATAAAATCTTTATTCAAACGATAATTTCTATGCATCCATTTCAGTTTATATTTTAACTGTTTGTAGAATCAAGGCGAAGACACAAAATACAAAGTGGAACTGTTGCCAGCCGAAGGGGCCGTGTCAGTGACGGACGGCAATGTCAATGTGCTAGTCAGTCTGACGTCGGCAGTAATGCGGGAACCCACAGGTTAGTGCTAATATACTGCTCTAGCACCGGGTTCTACTGTAGGACGGACACTTTTACATGACTCAATCACATTGAGGTTTACCCGCACTACCAATGTATTGAAGGCACTAGCTTGTTAAAGGTCACCATTCACAAGTTTCTGTGTATGGAATAGTGGAACCGGTGAGTTTTAAATCTAGCCCTGACATCTTTTTAATTATTATATCAATTATAATGGTTTTAGTGTATATGTTACCATAAGTGAGAAAAACAGGAGTTTGATACAATTCCTAGGAAATATATAAAACGCTTGATCAAAGTCAAACGCTGCTATGAGGCGAAGAATTATGGATGTATTTTAAGAAGATTGATCATGATCCAAAATGTCTAACCTGACTGCCTTTAATTTCTCATTTGTGTCATCTGGATACACAAATCAATATTTGTCTATAGTTTTATACATTTTCTTGGTATTTGTATTGAGTTTGGTTTGTGCTACATTTTTGGTGACATATATACAGTGTGGAAAAACGGAGTCACATCATATTTTATGTTACCTGTTTTAACAAAAAAAACAGTCATTACTGTAAGTTCATTATTTCGTCTCTGTTAGTTTTTATTCTAAAATAATGTCATAGTATGTGACAAATTCACATACTGTAACTATTTTTAGGTAAAAGCTTTTCATCACTACATGGTGTTGGTTCACTTGAGATCATAGGTGATTGTTACTTTCACAAAAATGTGATCATTTTGTAATATATGGCTTTATTTCTTTAATGAGTGACTCCGTCGTATCTACGTCTACAAATGTAAGTAGTAAATCGCTAGTTAAACTATTTCGATAACAGAAACAGTGATAAAAGTCTCATTAGTCCTACGGTAGAACTGACTTAGTGTAATGGTGGAGACTGACCACCCTACTGCGATCATCGACGATGCCAATTTCATCTTAGCCATGAATTTATCGTAAACTCCTTTCCTCATTGTAACGATTACTGGAACCCATTGAAATTGGTTGTCGAAATCGTTAACACCACAAGCACGGACTATACAATGAGAACAAACTATCTATTATGAGGAATGTCAAATGTAATTTTATTATTATGTATTGCCTATTACTTTTATTATTTTTAACGTAAAGATAATTTGTTCAAGTTTACCGCCCTCTGGGCACTGTGTTGAATGCTTATTTTTAGGTGTGAATACCGATTAGGGAATCCAGCAAGAAGAAAAGGATTTTTGATCATCCATTTGGATATATCACTCGTCACTCCGCAGTGGTATATTGCTATCTACTGAAACGGAGCAAACATTCCCCCAAATTTGTCATAACTATTATATTTATTAATCTTATTTTGTCAATATATTTTATCTATTGATTTATCTCGTCATTGTATGCCTAGAACTGTATAATGTATATGTATACACTGTTATTATATGGGCGCAATTCCGGCCTATGCCCGGTTGGCTCTTGTGCCCCGTCCCCTGTCTCCGCCATGTTTGCCCCGTTTACGTCGATTTGTTGATGGTCAAACACCCTTTTTGTTGTTGTCGCTAGAGGGCGGCGACATAAAGCGAGACGACAAGGATGTGCTACCGCGGCAGAAGTGTTTGGACGCGTTGGCCGCCCTTCGGCACGCCAAGTGGTTCCAGGTACATCGCCAAATTTACACAACTCGTGCGTACTCTGTCTTGTATGTAGTTACAGCTTATACGATTCAAATCATTATTGATTAAAAAAAAACTTTTGATTATTCTACTCACGTTTGTTTTAACACCGTACAAATTTTGAATATAGATGAATATGGTTATGTTGTACTTCGCCTTTTTTTTCAAGTTTTAACTGAAAAGAATAAGCAAAATTTTTAACAATGCCATTAACTTCAAAATGTATTTATGATCAATAAAAAATAGATTGAGTGCGCACTTATCTATTAGTCACATGTTTAATTTTCTTTATTTTTTCTTTTATAAAACGTAAATGTAGTATTTGAGTAACATAAAGTGCTTATTATCTTTATTTAAATGATTTTCCACTCCCATGAACATGTGGCTACAAGTGCTCAAATGTTGAAGCTGCGTTTCCGAACGGCACTTGTTAATAGCCTATGGGAGGTTTTGAGTTGAGATTGAGTAAGGAAACGCAGTGGTAATTTGTGTGCGTCCGGTGAGCGTTGGGCCCGGCTAACGTGTGTTGGTGTGTGGCAGGCTAGGGCGGCCAGCCTGCAGTCCTGTGTCATCATCATCCGGATCCTGCGGGACCTCTGCCGTCGTATACCCAATTGGACGCCGCTTAACCCATATGTGAGTGCCCCAGTACACAAACTTGCATCACTCCATCCAACATTCAAATTTTGAAGTGATTGTTTTTTATTGAAATTTGCTGTCACATTTTTCGATAAGCATAATGTTTCTCTTTCACGCTCTACAAATAAAAAATCCTATGTTTTCGAAATTTCCAGTTTCTATACAGAAATTTCACTTCTTATGTACACACACACGACTTTTTTTAATTTACATTTTTGTAGTTAACAAAAACAAATGTGTAATGCAAATATTCAAACATCTCAACATTTTTACAAACTTGGTTTTTTTATTATGATTAAACATAATTCTATTTGATTTATTTCATACGGCATGGTTCTTATTTGGATTGTAGTTTTTTATGTTAATTGAATGTCAAAATGTTAATGTCTGTGTATTAGGCTATGGAGTTGCTGGTGGCGGGTGTGATGCAGTCTGCTGGTGGGGCGCTGTCGCCGGGAGAGGCGCTACGGCGCGTGTGTGAGGCACTCGCCGGGGGATTGCTGTTGGAGCACGGACCCGGCCTGCGAGACCCTTGCGAGAAGGAGTTGGTGGTGAGTAGCACACTGGGAACATGGTCATTAATGTGGGAGTTAGAAATCGGAAGACGAGTTGGTAAGCAGTTCCTATTTAGGGCTGTTGCTAGAACATGGACCTGAACTGCCCGTGTGTGTGACGACGGCGGACTCTGGCCATTTAGGAATGTAGGGGTGGAAGATCAGAGTGAGATCCCTACGCGGTATTGATATGGTAATTTACAAAAAGAAGCGAGTTACCACCTTGTAACAACTATCTTTGAGTCACAGAGAACTATACCACTACTCAAAACTACAGTGATAGGGACAAACTAGTAAGCTACCCTTCAAAATACGTCCAAGATAATGCTGGGTATTAATACTTTCTTGAATCATAGCCCTCGTGAAAATTTGCAATAAACGGATGTTATTTTAAGCAGCTAGCCAAAATGTTTTAAACTTTATTGTTTCTTTCGTTTGTTGTTAATTATTATATGTTCAGTCCTTTAAAAATATTGATGCGCTTGGTCTAAATTGACCTTTACTCAGTCGAAACTAATACTTGATTATTTTACAGGACGCCCTTGGAAACATGCCGCCACAAAAGCGTGAAGATATTACAGCATCAGCACAACAATTCTTAAGACAGATTGCGTTTAGACAAATCCACAAGGTATGGAACTTTTAAAAAAGTATTGGAACTTTTAATTTAATCTTATGTTTTTGTGAGTTGATTCGTTTTGGTCCGGGTCGTCCGTGTAGATTAGACTACCTACCTAGCAGCATTTTAAAGTGGTAGAATGCTTTGCAGCAAATTTCCCGGGTGGGGGGTCCAACGCTTTATATGTTCCTGCCGCTATAATGCGAATGACATGTTCTTGTCCCGAGGGTAGGGTAGCCGGTAGTCTTGCACAGTAGGCCTAACACTCCGGCCGACGCACCATAGACCAGATTGGCCTCTTATCATTAAGAGAGCTCTGTGTGTTTGTTCGCTATCGGAAGGTATAAAAAAATTGCCCAAGAGTCATTAAATTACGATGGCCGATTTGGTCTTGAACAAATATCTTGACAATATATTTTCATAAATATATCAGATTTGTCTAATGAAGCCTGTACATGTGTTCGGCAGGTGCTGGACATGGAGCCGCTGCCGAAGCAGAAGCACGCGGCCGGCGGCTGGAAGTTCCCGCGCAAGCGCAGGCGTTCACACACTGACACCGAGAACGACACGCACAACGGTAATAAACCAAAAAGTATTTACCTTAACTCTGTTCTTCACTGTCCAAACGATTGGATTTTTTCGAATAATTTACTCATAGACGTTAATTTATTTAGAAAAAAACAAAAGCTAATGGGGTTATACAAAAAACCTTGAACTCTGGAGAGTCAGCTACGAGGTTTTCACGAATTTTATAGAATATATGGTATAAAAAAAATATTATACCTATGTATTTTCAAAATTTCTTTCTCCATTATAATAATAATTATTTATCTACTTGGATATATTCATAGCAAATTACATCTCGGCTAGTAAAATTCGTTATCTGTATATTATTATGCACATGCTTACAGACATACATGCTTTTATTGTAGTGGACACCACATGATATTACTATATTCCCATGTACGGGTACGCCGAGTAGAATAGACCATCTGCATGTCTGACAGCCCGTAAGAGGCGAGCATAGATTATCTTGCATTGTTACACTGCCTAATCTATTCCTGCCGCTACTATTATGTTGTGGTTCGGAAGGTTAAATTGGCCGGGTAGGGTTCTACCGTTGTTCCTGCTACTGTCATGTTATAATCGGTGGGTGGGATGGCTGTTATATTTGCTAAAAAGGCTTAACCACCACAAGAGACCATCTGTTAAATCTTTTGAGTCTATAGACCATAATTGTTTCTACCACCAGAAGAGCAGTGTGTGTGTGTGTAAACATTTTGTAAAGTTGAGAACTTGGATATCATTCAATAAATGACCTGAACTATTTTATATTTTGTTAACAGGTGATAATAAAGTGGTTAAAACCGAGGAGAAAATGGACGCTTCGGAAACGAAGACGCCCGCAAAGAAGTAATTAACCGTAGTTAAGGTGACGTTCCGCTTCACGCGTTTGCTGCGGAACCGACCTACAGGCGGTCTACAACAAATTCTACATTACATTTGTTTCTCGGAATGTGATAAAAGTTATAAAATATATTTTATTTTTCCACAAAGCCACAATTCGTTGTAAGCACGACTCGAATGTGCCGAGTTTCAAGGTATTACTTGTAATCTGTGGTTTAAATTATTAAATGATAATGTATACACAGGGTTTGTTTTTCCCAAATAGACCTTGTTAATCTATTATATATTTTTGTCCTTTGTATTATAAAATCGTATTATTATGAGCCACTTCTTCCACTTCATGACCTTACAATAAATAGAGTAAGTAAAAAACTGGCAATAATTTCGGTTAATATTTTAACCTGTTCTAGCACAGAACATTATGCGAATACTTGACTCGTAAAATCTACATAAATATTCGCATTCTTTAAGTTTGTGAACCTGATAGATTAAATTTTTTTTAAAAAAAGTCACATCCTTGCTCTTGGAAACCATTTTGTTCTAATAATAACATGTCTTGTTATACCTTGCAAGTAGGATGAACAAAATTTGACAAACTTGACTGAAAGATTTGATTTCTTAATCGAGTTTTTTTTATAAATAATCAAATTAGCACATTGTACACTGACTTATTTATAAATTGTATTAAAACAAACCTGTGTATAGTTAAAAATATTTTGTATAATGTATTTAAAGGACATTAAACTGTTGACACAACAAAAGTTGCATCGGTTCGTTGAATTGTATGCAAAGTGATTAATTTTCGTGGCATCAATTCTGTCCAAAACATAAATAGTCCAGGTTTAGGAGTAGTGTTTTAAATTTAAGTAGGTATTTAGCGTTACTGTAATTAGATCTATTGTAATTAATGTTATGTATGATATGAAAGGGGGGAAGTGTCGACGGATAGTGATACACATGTATGCGGAGACTGGACTAGCGATGGATTTTCTTATATTTAGGATACAGTATTTGACTTAGAATTTTAGTTCCTCTTACGCGACCTCGTCGTCGCTCACTTTACCTTGTTTTTAGTAGCACCTACAGTGGTAGGGTTATATGAGTCTCGACCGTTGTGGGGTCAATATAAAGTGACACGAGTGTACATCGTTTCGTTAAGTTGCTACGTAATGGGCAACCAGTGTAACCAAAAATGTGAAGAGTAATTTTAAAAGATCTCCGTATTAAAGACTACTTTTTTGACGCGATACCTAAAAGAAATTCCGACTTAACATTCGGGCGTAGTCATAGCCACCGTTTTACAAAAAAAGTAAATATTTTACTGTATTTGCTTGACGATTGTAAACACGCAGTTCAACAAAGGTAACCTTCAGCCCAGACGGATGCAAGCCAACACAATTAGTGTTTTCTTCTTCTTCTTTCATAAATTTGGCTTTCCATCGTTTTTCACGACTTACTTTGCCAATGTCAACTTAGTTACTTCTTGGACAGTCATTAGTCATTATGTACAAAGTCATGTCAGGTCAGGGTCTTGAGT
>DVZK01000092.1:0-15224 GCA_018236665.1 Calephelis perditalis | reverse complement strand
GCTGTACATACTGGCCAGCGTGCAGGTACACCCACACATACATACCGCTGCTGTACATACTGGCCAGCGTGCAGGTACACCCACACACATATACCGCTGCTGTACATACTGGCCAGCGTGCAGGTACACCCACACATACATACCGCTGCTGTACATACTGGCCAGCGTGCAGGTAAACCCACACATATATCGCTACTGTACCCCCAACTGTACATACCGGCTTGTCTGCAGGTACACCGACACATATATACCGCTACTGTACACCAAACTGTACATGCTGGCCAGTGTGCAGGTACATAGACACATACGCGTTTACACAAAAGCGCTGTTGTCGATGTCTGAACACGCTATACATTCTTTGGAAATTCCTGGGCTTGGTTTTCATCCAATAACTTTAAAACACACTTCTGCCTAACTATTTAGGTTCAAGGAACGTGACAGTTTTCTTTTTATTATTACAGATACCACAATCTCTTCTCTACAGCACGACGGAAACAGGAACGCTGGTACTGACCAAGCCTCAAGATTTGGTTGTTACTATGTTTGAAGACGCGTCCTTGTTCCCGTTGTTGCCAGAAGTGGACGATGGCACATCGAGAGGTCATAGATCCAAGGACTATTACGGTCGGAGCACCAAGCGGGAGGATATGATTATGGAGATCACTTCGCCGGTGGTCGGGTTTCAGCTAAGTGAGTAAAATGTTTGTTGAAAAATTGAGAAGTAATAAAATTAAAAAACTTGGCAGTAAAATAGGTTTTTTGCCGCGACGACAAATGTCATGACTTTTTTATTGCCGTCATTTTATCACTCTTGACTCTTGCGTTTTTTGACCATGACCATGATTCTGTTAACGGTTGCACGTTAGTTATAATTCTTTTGTAATATACGTTTTACTAAACTCGTCTATGAAGCATGTGACTATCTATAATACGGGATGTAATGTACAGGTTCTGGCGGGATGGCAGGCGAGCTCCTGGAGCCGGTGATAGTGACGGTGCGGGGCGGCGCGGGCAGTGCGGGAGCGCGGGCCGCCGTCTGGCCGCGACACCTAAGGAGGTGGGCGCACAACTCTACAGGTATGTGATCCCCCCACAACATTTCAAAAAATTACATTGATATTTGACAACTTCGACTTTTATTTCGACTTTTCTGTGTCGGTTCAGGTCTGTTAAATAGAATAGACTGTATGCCTCTCTGCCAGGCATCTCGTAAGAGGCATAGGGTAAGTAGGCCATTATTGTGCTGTCCAGCAATTTAAGCGGGTAGGGATCCACCGCTCGTAATCTGCTGCTGCGATGACTCTTATCATATTGCGGCCCATAGAGTAGGACAACTAGTAGACTTTCACAATATAATCTGTGGTGTGGTGTAGTGTAGGCCACGGTTGTCACCATCGGGAAATCCGTGTGCGTCTTCACTGATCGCTCACATAAAAAAATATATTTATTCCACAGAACAATGTTACTACTAGCGAAGGAAACTAATGATAACAAAATTGGAAACAAAAATAATACTAATATTACAACAAAAAACTTTTTATTTTGTTTATTATTTTGAGTGAAATAATAAACATTTATCTAAAGGTCACATATTAAGTATTTTAATGTACATTATGTTTTGTTGCAATTATCAACATAAAAGTTTTTTTTTTTAATTGACAAATCACACAAATTGAATCTAACCCCAATGTAAGCAAATTATATGCTTGTGTTATGGGTGTTAGTCAACGATACTCATACATATATATACTTAAATAGATACCAGAATACATTTAATAAACACCCAGACCCGGAAATGCAGACATCTAAATGTTCATCACACAAATGCCTGCCCCCGTCGGGAATCGAACCCGAGCCTCACGGTTGGTCGATGTAGTTAGACGTGTACGCTAGCCACTCGACCAACGTGGCCGTCAAGTTGAAAAACCTTATAGTCTTATGAACTTCATAATGAATTTGATAGTCGGGGATCTTAGCCAGGGCTAAGAAAATATTGAAATATATTTTGTTCGTACTCGGAAAGTAGTTGCAGATGATTTATTTTAATTTATTGTTTTTTAATGGCTGTACAACTTCGTATCCCAGAAATAGATTACTCATTCGAAACAAACAAAAAACATTCCATGTTCACTTTAATACCTGATAATAACCAGCAGTATATAGACATAACCAAAATATTTTTGACTTTCAGATTGCAAAGTTTCGCACGCGGTATCTGAAATGATAATAATAAGCTGCACCAAACTTGCGTACGTGGGCGTATTGCAAAACGTTGAGACCGGGATATATGGCGCTCGGACAGACGGAGCCAGGTTCAAAGTGTCTCACCCGGCAGTCTACGTGGGAAGTCTCATCCTCATCGGGTGTGTAAGTTGTGCCACTCTCACATACATCATGTGCTATTCAGCTATACAAATGGCGAAAAAAGCGAAACACGCTCTTATTAACACGTGGATAGCGATTGGATTGCTGTGCTTCTTGTACACCTTAGGCATCTATCAGACGGAGGATGTCAAGCTGTGTCAGATCCTTGGTCTTTTGATACACTATCTATCTCTCTCTTGCTTATTATGGATGTGTGTATCGGCAAATAGTATGTACAAATGGGCGACGAAGACTCACAACCCTGTAAGGACACCGGAGGATGATATACCCCCTGATGTACCAATTCAGAAGCCGATCTTAGGACTGTATTTGGTCGGTTGGGGTATAGCTCTGATTGTGTGCGGAATTTCTGGTGCTGTGAATTTGAAAGATTATGCCGGTTATTCTCAATGTTTTCTAAGCACTGCGCCAGCTTTGAGTTCACTCTTCATACCGGGGGGCATATTATTGATGTTTTTGTTGGTTTTATATTTGTTGATACGATGTACGATAAGGAATATGAATGTTCAATTATCAGAAGGAACTCAAGCCACTGAGAATGTTGATTTGGAAATGTGGGAGCCGAATCAGGCTAATGTGTTTGCTGAAAGGCGGAGTATAAAGTCTGGTGTTGATTCCGAAGTGGAAGATGTCGAGCACACGCCAATTATTCAATTGAGAGCCCAAGTCATAGTGTTGTGCCTGTATATGTCTGTGTGGACCTGTGGTGCCATTGCCGTGTACAGACCTTTACCAGCTTACTTGCCTTATCAAGAAGATATATGCAGCATAATTTACGCAGTTTGTGCCACAGTGTTAGGCACTTTCATTCTGTTCTTCTACGGAATCGCCAGGAGTGATGTAAGGGGACAGTGGTCCATGATGCATTGCTATTTGCAATCAAGTAAACAGTTTTGTAGAAATAGAAGTGTTTTTGACGCTAACCAAACTAATATGCCTGGTAACCAGACGAATCCACCGACGCAAACCATTTCAATACCCAATGATAATAGATCCAGGTCAGGGAGCAGGAGCTCGAATAGAACGAACTCTAAAACGAATAACAGTGGCACTTATAAAGCTGGTGCTGAATTAAATGGACAAACTCTACAAAAAGACCTGAAAAACACTAATGGAAAGACTCCAAATATAAATTTAGTTGTGCTACACAGACAACAGTACAGATCAAATAATTCTATGATGACATATCCCGAAAATGGGTCAGTCGGACCTGAGATATTTTATAACCCAAATCAAATGAATGTTGCTAAAAAGTTCTTTAAGAAACAACGACAGAATATGAAACGAAATTGCTTAGAACTACCTTTAAGAAGAGATTGTGATGACGATTCACATGTCTCTTTACCATTGCCTGCTAAAGAAGCCTATAATGGTGTTGCCAGTTTTATAAATGCTGGCACAAAAGTGAATAACACAAACCAACATGTAGAACGATCAAATAATGGTATTAAAGAAACAAGGAACGTTTTAAATCCAAATTTATTAGAAGACGAGTGCAAAGATAATTTGAAAAGTTATTCAACGGATCGTAAATCGTGGAACAAAACGGACGATCCTAAAAATAGAGGACAGATAATTAATATTTACACTAACGTGCCAGAAACACAAGTCCCTCAACATCAAATAGTCAAGGCTAATGCACAGAAAACCTTAAACGGGCAAAGAACTAGCGTTTCAGAAGAATGTTTGCAAAGCCACGCAAGTGAACATCCAGAAATGCGTACTGTGTCTCAACAATGTAGTTTAGAATATAGTTCTGCTTCTGAAATCGCTATGCCACACACATGTTCTGATCAAACAATAAATACACATTCAGAAATGACGTCACTCCAAGAAACACACAGTGCCTTATGTTCAACAAATGAAATTACTGATACAGAAAGTTTTGGCCAGTACATTGACTACCTCCAACCAGCAAAAGGCCATGAGGTCAAAGACACAGTTGACAAATCGCTTCAAGATATATCAGAGGAGTGTACTATGAACAGTGATGATATCAACAGATCTAGCACGCCTCACAACCATGATCCAGGGGTGGGAGAAATGGACACTTTATTGCGAAATGAAAATATCGGTTCTAAAGATAAAATTGACGAAGACGATAAAGACACTTTTTTCATGGCAAAAACTACTTACGATTTCGACGCATGCAGCACAAATGCAAGTGAACAAGGTTTTGAGAATGAAAGTGATATTTATTGTCCGAATTATCAAATGTCTGAAGTTAGCATACGCAGTCACGGTTTATATGCCCCCTCTCCGTCTTCTATGTGCCCAAACGAGATAAGTTTTAGTAATGAGGACGTATCGACATTGGAAAGCCAATACGTAAACTATGATCCCGGATGGAGAAGGACGATTAAAAGTAATCCAAAGTTAGGAAAATACGTCCCAACGCCTGCTTTGAGTTGCCCTGAAGTGAATAGAGACAGTAGTCCCGTTTCGTACGCGAGTGAATTAGACGAACTGTATACACAGATAACTAGCAGAGACAAAGATAGGACGTCGCGGAAGGACCGCGGTTTGGACGTGACTGTAACAAGTGATGTGACTCTGAAACCAGACAGCGACAGTTGTGTTAGTGAAGCGGTTTCGGATGTTGAAGTTGTAGGAGAAACTATTGTTTGAACGCCTTTGGTATCAAAAAATAGTTTCTACTATTTGGATAATGTTTTACAATACTTATGTAACCAACTACTCATGTCGAAATTGAAGATTTGTATTTTTCGATTTTGACTATTACGGGTATCTGTAGTACGTTGAGGATTCTTTAAACGTATATGTTAAGGAAGGTTGCCCTATTGATCGATTTATTGATTTGTATTTATATAAGGGTCTCTGCTGTGTTCGTATACATTTATTTTTTCTTAATCATGTGATATTCAGATGATTATGCTATATTTTGTTCTTGTCCATAGTGCATAGCAAAATATGTCCTAAATATCTTCACTTGCGTTGTGCTAATCGCAATGTAACAATTCCAATTTATTCGTATCTATTTATTCTAAATTGTTTTTAAACAGCTGCCTATTATGTTATTAGAGAAATTGTTTTTTTTCGAAATTTTTGGATTACGATTAAGTATTATGTATATTTCGGCTTTCCATTATTTGTAAAAAATATTAATCCATATACGTAGATATGTGTATAGCGACGTAGTTGTTA
Source organism: Calephelis perditalis (assembly GCA_018236665.1). Taxonomy (NCBI): domain Eukaryota; kingdom Metazoa; phylum Arthropoda; class Insecta; order Lepidoptera; family Riodinidae; genus Calephelis; species Calephelis perditalis. The sequence goes on along the minus strand of DVZK01000092.1, from coordinate 9,674 downwards.
TTATTGTAAATAAGTAGATGTAAATAATGCCATTATAGTTCGTTCTCGTTAACAAAATAAACTTGAGTATTTTTTAATTATTTGGAATAAACTATTTGTTTTGTTTGGTTGAATAAAAAAATAATGGGGTAAAAAAATGGTGTGGCAGAATATTGAGAAGGTCAAATTTATGGAGAGAGTAATTTTAGTTAAAATAAAAACAAAAAAATAACCAGCAACAACAAGCAGCTGACCACATATTGATATTGCCTACTAGTCATGTGTATGACTACTAAGATACATTATTGTACATTTTTATTTATGATATATTTTGTGAGAGATTATTTTGGCAATATTTTTACAGTATGCGGAAATGTCTTATATTAATGGTAGGTAAATATCTGGCAAATGAAGTGTCTGTCTCGTTGTATTACTGTATTATAACAAATTTAACATATTCACTTATTCCCCAGCATTCATTTTGTTTGCTAGGTATTTTACGGAATGAATAGTATATCCAGAGCTAATATGTTTATAAACTGCCATTTTTTATTAGTATCAACATAGCGGTAGATTTGTATAGTAGTGTAGACTATTTGTAAATATATTTTCTTTATAAGTATTAATGGGTCTGAGTAATTACAGTATTTATCTGAGTATTCTACTAAAATTTTATTTAAGTTTTACCCACGTGACAATTTTATATATTTTTGATTTTATTACAACGTATTAAAGTGGTCGTAATGCTAAAACTGTTCAAGCTGTAGGCCCTTATCAAAAACTTTGTAAATAGTTCAATTTCTGGGTGGGTTTGGGAAGAGCAAGAGAGAGAGAGAAACTACTTCAACGTATTTGCCTACTTCCAGTTTTTATGTATTTTTGTAATTGTAAAATTTAAAACTCAATTGCATATTTTTACAAACGCGTATATTAGTGAAGAATTCAGTAATTTTAGTAGAATATTCCGTAATTTTAAATTAAGAAGAAACATATACAAAAAAATATACATATAAATAATACCCAGTGTTGTTTAAAAGAAACGTTGTGCCAAACTTTGTAACGGTTTTGTTTTGAAATTTTTAGACTGCTGTCTAGTCTAACCTTTTAAACATTTACAGTAGGAATATTTGGATCTCTTTTGAAGTAACTAAGTCACATAAATTGATAACCATGTATAAAAAATAAACTATAATAAAATAAAACTTGTAAATCTTGAGAGAATTAGTTAAGGAGAGTCTGTGTTGAGTTGTATTTTACACTGCCCTTATGTATGCCAGGGGTGGTCAACTCGTTTAGACCCAAGTCCTACTATTCATCGACTACACCCTGCGCGATATTCCAATTACATACTTCTTGAAATTTTAAATGAAATAGCATAGTTAATACACAATTATATAGTATTTTTATTTGTGTAAGCAAGTGGGCTCTGAGCATCTTCCATTAATTTAGAAAAATCTGGTGTATAGTATTGCCACCCTAAAAGCGCCATAAATAAAAGAAAAGGTTACGTTACGTGACGGAACGGCGATTGAAAAATTATAAAGAGTGCTCTGTTCTACCTATTTATATTTTTTGCCTTACCGCGATCTATTAAACCAATAGTTGCAATCGACCGGTGGGCCACCCCTGATGTGTATGAAGCTTGTTATGATGAATATTGCCTGTTAAAGACAATCGAAATTGCTCTATCAGGTGATACGATGTTTGGGTTTCAGAAATATTTGATTTTAAGCTTAATAAAATTTGCTATCAATGTAACAAAATCACTTGTTGATAATTCAGAAATTATACCCCTATGTTGTTTTAAAAAACGCATCATTTGCCAAACTACTAGATAGTTTGTAAGGTTGAGCGACTCCAGTAATTTTTAACTGGACGATAAATTTGGGACTTCCTTATTTTTGTGAACGATCTCCTGGATAATCTTTATTTGTAGGTGGTAGTTATCTCTTATCATAAGGGGAGCCGTCTACCTGTTTATTTTTCTATGTCTGATTTCAGTTGCGCATGTATGTCTCTGCGATTACAATCTGATGAAAGCTTTTTGATAGTCGATTCATCGAATACTGTAAGTCTTTATGGCTATTAATAGATGTTTTACTGCACGAAAGCAAATGACATGCAACGGAACGTATCAGTATGTACACGCCTTAAAGAAAAAAAAAACTTAGTATGTGAGACTGACGAAAACATGCTTTGATAAAATTACGAAATATAGTTAACAATGAGCCTTCTTCTCTTTTGTAGATCTTTAAAAAAGTAACTATATTGTGTTGATATATCATATACATAAGCTTATGTAATAAATAGCTTTGTAGTGATATTGGGATTTTCCTCACGTGTTTTGTGTGTATCATATACTTATTGTACCAAGAATTCTGTTTTATGTTTTGTGCGGACAAATAACAAATTTGATCGGATACGTCATTTTAGGTACTCTTGAATATGTTTAATTAACATTAATCAAATTATTAACATTTAGTAAATAATAAACAAATGTTGCGATTTCGATATTCAAGAGTAACCCTACAGATAAGTTGGTGGCACCGATAAGAGTAATAAATTTGATGTAGATTATTGACATATTATTAATATGTCATTTTCAGGTTTTAAAAAAATTGTAGTAAATACTGTATAGATTTTTTAAAGAGACTATCATTGACCCCGTTTTAGTAACTACTATTACAACGTTTTAAGTATAAATAATATACGATGTACAAATACATATAAAAAATATTAAACTCACTTTTTAAAATACTAAATTATAAATGATATAACATTGTTGTTTACATGCTGTAAATATGGACGTCTCTGAATAGTTTAGGTATTAAGTATATGTGCTGAAAACAATATCTAATAAAATAATGTAATTTTTATGTGCAATAAAGCGATACAAAAATTGATAGGCATGAAAAAGTTTTATGAATTTGAATTGCTGACGCTATGATTTATTACATTTTGAAAAATGACATTGAAAATAATGCTCAAGTTTTAAATGTGAAGTCCCTCCATTGTGGTCATACACAATGTGCATAATACCTATGTGTATAAATGACTACGTAAAAGACAAGATATAAACCTAAGTGAAGAGACGTTCGGTTTTGATTTTAATGATCGTATTTCTGCTGTTCACAAACAAAACTTATTTTAAATGCTTGCTATCTTTTTCAAATGAAACAAAAACAAAAGAGATGGAACAGTAGAAATGTCAAATTATTTCGGACATGTCAACTTGCGAGGTTTTTAATCAACGTTTTCCGAGGACTAAAATAAGTCTGTAGAAATGTCTTGTACGAACTAATTTGACAATACTAAACGTGTTTTGTGTTTTTCTATTATGATTGTTGAAAAGAGATAGCGATTACTTAAAATTAGTTTAGTGGGTGTGGAACAAAATTACCACCAATGTTTGCGAAAAATAGACGAGGCTCATAATTTGATTGTATGTTTGATTCTTTGTAGGTAGGGTAGTTATGAGAGGAAGTCATGTTTCGGAGACGGTTCCATATAACAATTGTTTTAAAGCTGTCTATGTCATACTTAATAATACATATTGACTTATGCCCGGTTCCTATAATCAAGAAACGAGTCGTTTTGATTACCGGTGGTAGTAGTTCTTACGATTAGCAAGATTGCTAACAACGGTCGCTCGATTTTGTTTATTTTTCTAAAACATAAGCACTTAACGCTTCGTTACTTTTGAGCAAGTTATGAATGGTTAAACTTATGTATTACGTTTCGTTGATTTTAGGAACGGGACATTAGACGAAATGATGTTGAAATAAGTTTTTTTTTACAGTTTTACTGTGTGTAAATAATTATCACTTCCTTTTATTGAAATGTGAAATAATAATATTTCAGAATACTGTATTATTTGGCTGTTTAAGATCTATATACATTTATTTTGAATTGAATTAGGTACGCATTGAAAGATTTTGTATAATATGAAAGTAGTTGAAGTATCTGATGTTATTAGAGCTGATGTGATATGTAACGTCTTCTTGCCAAATCACGTTGCAAAGGTTTTTAAATATATAGAAGCTACGGATTTTAATGTATCATTTGAGGGCACTTCATCGCCTGTTGTTCGCTATTTCAGATGTAACGAGCACTGAAAATGTCCTTCGCATATTTCCAATACAGACAGAGTGAAATGTAGCGTTAAAAGGGGCGGGCACTACGCCTTTGTTCTTACTGTCAAAATGTTCTGATTAATTGAAATTAACTTTATGTTGATTATGTGGACCAATAACAATGCAGTACATTTTTTTGGTACTCGTTTGTTAAAAAAAATAGAGTGTAGTGTATTCAGTTTAATGAGGTTTTTGTTTACTTTTTAAGACTCCCTGTCGCCATAAATTCATTTCTGATATTATGGATATCTCCGCTACTGCTTCATTGAATATGACAAAGAGTTAGTTTTGATGTGGGACTCGTTGTTACGTCTAAGTAGTGTAAAACATACCAACCTCGATACAATATTAAAATAATAGTAATGCGCGAACTAAAGCATTAATTAAAAGCTAAACTTTTTAGAAAAAATTTAATATCCCAATTACTTCTACTTTAGAATAATGTTGTGGACGTTCTATTGGCAGTACGAATGCGAAGGAGGTATTTATTTTTTAAACTGTTTAATAGTTTTTATTTTGATTATCTGTATCGTATAAGAAAAAAGTCGTGTTAGTTACACTTTTTTATATTTTTTACAAGAACGGCTAACCCGATTTGGCTGAAAATTAATTGGAGGTAACTTAGAACCAGTAGATGGAAATAGGATACCTTTTATCCAGTGCGACTGCGATCAAACTAGGAAAAACAACACTTTAATTGTTCCTATACAAACTAAACGGGTGGAACGAAGTTCGCTGCAACAGCTAGTATGTTATAATCAGAACCCACCACATGATTGGTTAACAATTTAATCTCCCTTTCGTTTTACAAATTTCATAGTTGGTGCTTGAATAAATTTTCACTTTCATTATAGGTATTGTATTTTTTGAGGCGGTTTCTTTTTTGTGGCATCTTGAGGATCATAATACGTTTAACTTCATAAAATGTTAGCTAGTTTCGTTTAAAGTCCAAGATAATAATGTAAATTATTTTATCGCCTATCTACTAATCGATAATCCCAGGGTTTTTCAGATATCTGTTTGCACAATACAAACTCAACCACTTAGCTGGCGACCTATTTTTTCATTTAATCTACATACTTTTGTAATTTATAATCTTAATATTTTGTAAGATGAATTTAATTTATTAAAAACATTGATTCTTCAGTTCAGATCGCGACATTTCAAGTTCTAAAAAATCTGTGATATCAGAAATTCTAAAACGCTTATAAGGTATTTTTATGGTTAGTTAACATTTTGAATTTGTTGCTTATTTTCAACTCATCGTAAGTAAGAGATAATTTAACGAGTGTATTATCTTGAACTGCGAAATGCAGGCAAAACCGGGAGTCGTAGACTCGTCTATTGGAGTAAACATCCTATAGGAAATCCGTTTAACATGGTTCAATTCACCTAACGTGATAAGCAACAGAATTGGTACAGTGTAGTCACAAGAAAAGCAAAAAAGAAATATAATTATTAAAACCCACAAAAATGTGAGAGTACTATGGACATTATAACTAAAGTCATATAGATTTTTGGCGGTTTATTAAGTATGGAAAAGTAGTTAAAAAAATGTGATTAAAAAAATTAAATAAATGATTTAAACCGATGCTACCGTAATGGTTTCTTTCTGTAATAAAACGTTGACTGACAATACAATGTGTGTGTTTCGAAACTTGATCGACCGAAATGTGCGTGTTTCGAAACTTGATCGATCGAAATGTGCGGATACTAGACATATAATTATCGAGAAAAAAAATCTTGAACGTAACGTAAGAACGTACCTAAAGAGTGCAAAATAAATGTACCTACCTCAAAGACAAAGTTTTAAAGTTGCAGAGCAATTAATTAAAAAAACCTAAAAATCATCACTCATTTCTGATATTTAAACTTTTTTTCCTGTTCTAAATTAATTTTTTATTTTTAAAATGTATATTTGCTAGCTGTCAGCCGTGACTAATTTTAAAAAGATACATCTTTGAAAAACAAAGATACAATAAAAAACAAAAAAAAGTTGAAATGTTTGTATTTTTAGGAATTTATGTCGACGACATATATTTTTTTATTTTTTATCGATAATTTTTCGGTTGATCAAATTTCGAAACATCATATCGTACTTATAAAACCTTTGCAATGTGATCTAGTGGTATTCTAATGCACAATTTACTGTAGACAGTTGTGGTTTCTAATGTATATTGACTTTGTGAATATTATATATTATAGTGAAAATTTATAAACGGTTAGCTTATGTGGGCATATTGCGTAATTAAACAGCATTTGCACTTTGTTGTTTTGTTTTTGATTGATCTTATTTATTGCATCTACAAAGGAGGAAAACCACTTGTAAATAGGCGGATAATAGATATAATCGTCAACTATTGTGCTATAGATAAGTAGATACGAAGGCACAAATTACGGTGAAAAATCGAAAGCAGTCATAAAAGGACTGCAAATACAAGTGAAAACTAAAACTAACAATAATAGTAATTAAGCTCACCGCCAAAAACCGACCCCAATTATTTTAATAGGTATCACGTCGCGCTTTGATAATTATTTTTTAGATAGCAAAAGGTTTCGAATTGGTCGACATTCTACGATGTCATCATTTTTGAAGTCGGTTAAAATATACAAATTTATTTAACCCCAAAGTAAGCAAACCAAATTAACATGCATTGCATTGTGGGGTGTTACTGGACGAATCTAATTTCTAATACGTGTAACTACTTAAATAGTTAAATTTAAAACCAGACGCAGAAATACAGATATCTACATGTTCATTACACAAATGCCCGCCCTGAAAGGAATCTGACCCGAGCCTAGCGTTTAGTTGGTGGAGTTAGTCGGTTTCTTAAAACTGTGTTCTGAATGTACAGGCTAATTGTAAAAAATAAGCATTTGAGTACGTTGCTCACGCCAGCTCTCACGATTCAACATTACCAAAAAAAGTCTTAATGTGCTTACAGAAGTTTTCTGAAGATTTGAAATATTGAAATGTGTAGACTGTCGAGCCGTTCAATGTTCGTCGTCTGTCATCAGAGTTTTATCTTTTCCCTAGTAATTTGGTGGTTAAAATGTATCTATGAATATATTATCCGGTAATTCTCAAAATGAAGTGTGATATCTCCTTGTCCGTGAAAGTTATCTGACCTTAATGGATTTTTTATCTGTTGAATAGACCTCTACTAACCTTTTATCTGCAACGATGTATGGAAATGAACTGCATGGTGACTTTAGTGGCTAACGGACAATCAATATTGCATTTATCAATTTATTTTCGATTTTAATTAATTGCAGCAGAAAGTATTACAGATAAATGAAGTCTTTGGACTGTGGAAAAACAATAAAAAAGATATAGTGTGTTGCCTTTGACACTTATTATTTGTTGCCTTTGTATACAATATCATATACCTAGTCAAAGGAATATTCATTAATCTTTACATAGGACTATCTACAATCTAACGTAGCCATACCACGTGACACATATTTTCTCCACCTAAAGGGAAAGCCTTTGGGGACCACTCGTAGAATATGGCAAGACCCCTCTTAAGTTAAATAAATGATCCCTAGACAGATAGACCCAGTAATGCAGACATTTAAATATTCATCACACAAATGTTTGTCCCTGTAGGGAATCGAACCCGAGCGTCGCCGTGGGTTAGGAGTTTACGTTATAACGCAATAATTTAGTTTTTATAACAACATATTTTGCTAACAGTTAAATATTTTTGTTCATATTAACGTGTTTGCCGCGTGACGGTTGACATTTACTATGTGACGAAATCCCGTGACCCCTCCCCCCTTTGATGGGTCATGTGATGCGGTTATGTTCCTATATGTACTAAGTACCTAAAATAATATATTTTTTTAGAAAAAAAAAAACATTTTTTTAGAACTAATTGAACACTAAATGATTGTAACTAAAGTAATTGGATTTACAATCTATATGACGTCCACTGTAAGTACTTCAAATACTTAGTTGGGTATAGATAATGCTTTTGAGAACCCATATTGCTTCATGTGGACCCTTTGTATAAATTGAGTTATATCATAGATATTAATGGTAAATATGTGTTATTTATATACCAATACTGCGTTTTAGACATTTTTATTAAAATTGTGAAGCTAATTACGAAAAATCATTAATTAAAAATTCTTTTAAAATGTACTAAATTGATGTTTCAAGTTTCTATGCCAAGGCGCACAGGTAAAGGTTGAAGGCATTTTTGACACCCAAGATGAAGAGGTATTCTGACCCATTCGAACTTTATTGTTTTCGCCTTAACATGCAAATCAATTGTTATTTACTTACGTATCATACCCACTATGAATTTCAACCGGTGCAAAGACCCCTTTGTCTAATGGTATGTTGTCAAAATGTTAATTTTTTCTCGATATTTGCAAACAGTGAAGTTGTTGGGATCTCGAAATGACAAGTCCCAAGTATGTCATGTAAGGACTAGGGATGGATGGTTTTGATTGGCGGGCTTTGGTTAACAAAATACGTGATTATAATATAAATTTCCAAATTCCAAAACCTTAACTATGAGTGTACAGCGATATACTCGCTAAATTATTCGTATGCAAGCTTTAAACAGCGCCTCTACTGGTAATTAGGAGAACTAAATTTTCAGACCAATAACGCTGTAGATTTCTATATGTATTGAATATAGCCTACAGTAACTCATGGTCAAGGCACATACCTCTTGCTAAAGAGTATTTATTATTCCTTGGCACAGACGAAGCTGAACACTATAAATGGATGAGTATAATTATTATTTGACCACCTCTTAGGTCGAGGGAATTGACGTACACGCCTAGCTCCACCGCCTTACCGCGAGGTTCGGGTTTAGGTATGTTACTCGGATTATGTACACTGTATTATGTATATTGAGGTATAGGATGTAACTAGGTTTTATCTTAGTTATGATAATCTTTATTTATAATAAAAAGAAAAATTGTTATTTATAAAAATCGGCGATTGGATCATTCTAAATAATTCGTGTATTCTTGATCTTTATTTATTTTTATGATCTTTAGTTTAAATAGCATTGTGTTTATATCTCGATTACCTAAGTTATAAAATTTTTACTTGTAATGAAAAGAAAATTGCAGTTTACGCGTTTGCACAGTTCCAATAATATGTAGAGTTATAACTAAATAATATTAATTTAATTTTTTTTTAATTATTTTTTTTAGATTTACGAAACATAACATTCGACGTTGAAATTAATACAGGTTCAACCCCCCACCAATCGTATAAATATCAACTGTGTTTAAAGTAATAGTAAAATGCAGTCGATCTGCATTCGCCGGCCCGGCGTCTCAAAATACTACGCAAAATTTAGTCTCCAGCTGCATTCGACGGCGTTTTACAAAAGTCACTTCATATTTTTAAAGAAAGAAACACTTGTACTGTTTTACTTATTACTTATAATTTATTACTTGGTAATTAATAGCCTACCGGTTTCGCTTATACAGCATCATCAGGGTTTTAGCCCTAACCAAGTAATAAATTATAAGTGATAAGTAAAACAGTACAAGTGTTTCTTTCTTTAAAAATATGAATATTTGGAAGTTTTA
>DVZK01000091.1:0-15253 GCA_018236665.1 Calephelis perditalis | reverse complement strand
CATTACCACCTTTGGTGTCTCTAGGCGGCGTGAGTTTCTTACCATCAGGAAATCCGTCTGCTTGTTTGCCTTCCTATGTCATAAAAAAAAAGAAATTTATCCTAAACAAAAAAGTGAAATTGAAGTTTAAAAAATGTTTTTGGAGAAAAATTTCAAAATTCATCCAAAAGTGTGTTATAATTAGAGCTTTGTAAAACTTCAAGCGTACCTATACTCGTGATAGTAAAAAAAATCTTAACCTATAAGCACATTACGCATACATATTATAGGTGCATCTAGGGTGTTACAACGGGGAATAAGACTAAGTGCGCGAACTGGCTCTCCCTCTTTCAAACTCGGAACACGGCCATGCTAAGCAGTGACGCTGCCGAACAGCGCTCTACAATCCACCACTATAGTGAAATATATACGAATACCCTACATAGTTTTGATTGACTACACCAGTGGCACAATTAAGTACACATGCATACATACAAACACATATCTTTAGGCGAAGTCTTAAGAGGTAGGCAGAGAGCATCGAGTGCCAAATGTCACGAACCTTGTATACCTGCCAGGCTTCCTCCACATTCATTATACTTGAATATGAACACGCCGGTTCCGGAAACCCTTGTCACCGCCCTATCGATTTGACAGTGGAACGTTAATCTAAATCTCCCCTGGTAATTACATCCATCCACAGTTGCAATATATATCTGTTTCCTTGATCTTTTACTGTCACTCTTTCACATGACCGAACCAACGGATGCTCCGTTGGTCCTCGCTCTTTTTAACACCCAGGTTTTCTAACCAAGTGATACATATTCCTAGATCACCACCTGTGAGGATCGTTGATGCTAATATATGAACTCCCTAAGTAATACCATCCGAATGAGGACTGATGATATCGCAACCGTATTGAAATGACTTTTACTCCTTACGTGCTGTGACTTCATCGCTCATCAGCATGCAACTGGAGTGGTTCCGACGAAATTTCTGACGCGACGTGATTGACAATGCTGTTGTGTTTTGGTACTTTATGAATGATTTATGCCAAATATGATTATTGGTTACTTTCGTTTTCGATTCTTTGCGCGTGCGCATGTTTTAAGCAATTAGACACGGAAGTTGTTGTATTTTGTAATAGACCGGAAAGGATTGAATTTTTTTAAGACATGTTTCATAATGGACACGTCGCCTCTAGACAAAGAGTAACCTTGATGCTTTGTTGACTTTTCCCGTGTTGTTAGGGTCCTATGTTTGGAATAGACCTACTGCCTCCCTAACCTAATATCGGGCTACCCGGGCCAATATCCCGGCCACAGAACAGTGGTGCATCTATGGTAATATAAATAGCCCACGATTTTCTCGTACCACTGGGTGAGCCGTGTGCTTCTTCCTTGCCTTATTACATAAAATGTGAGTCTGGGATTTTCTCAATATTGTAAAATAAGTTCTCTTGATGGTAGATATAACAGTGGCCTATAAACACCATGCTACAGGTGCCTCACTGTGGTGTGGTTGGTATGCCTACTATGAAAATCTACGAGCCACTTTAGCCTCTGGACAGGAACATGACAATGCCAAATACGGTTAAGATCATGAGCCCTTACCCGAGGTGGCTGCTGCAAAATCAGTAGTCATGTTGACCAGTGTCACTTTTTAATGGTCTTTTTAACCAATACTTCTTACAAACTGCCAGGGAGGAAAGCAAATTAGTTCAAAATTAAGGGTTCGGACTAAAACGAACATGAGGAAAGGAAGCCTCTTGCGCAACTTACTAATCTACCCTCTAAACTGGAACAAGATAACGGCAAGCACTAAGAAAGCTTTGTTTTCAGATCGTAATCCTGTTTATAACTGCATCGGTTCTAGCTGAACCGAGTAAAGTTGTCCAAAAGCGGAGTGGCCTTGTTGGTCATTATGGCGGACCTATCCTAGGCCATGGGTACGCCCATGGATACGGCATTGGACCAAGTCTGGGTTACAGCGGTATCGGCAGTGCCATTGGCGTTGGCAGTGGACTGGCCCTGTCATCTGGAGCGATAGTTGGAGCTGATGTTCACACGACTGTGACGAAGCACATTGGCGTGCCAGTGCCAGCGCCTTACCCAGTTGCTGTGGATAGGCCTGTACCAGTACCAGTAAGGGTAAGCAGTTTGTTACTTTTTTTTACTTTGTCAGCCGCCTTAACACGGATTTCCATTGTCGCAATTAGGGTACACTAGGCTATAAAATAAATTATAATATACATATTTTCGTGCCAAGTCCAGTCCAATCGAGTGCAGTTATTCCTTGCAGACCCATCTGGCTTTCTGCACATGCATTACCCTTCACAAACAAACACGCAGGTTTCAAAGAAATTATAACATCTGTCCCAGGTTGACAATGGTTGAAAATTAACAACTGATATCTATAGACGACGTTGATTTCTTCCTAACAGTCCGTTTGGTGACAAGTGTTATTATGGTTGGCATATACCTTCCTATACTATGAAAACAATTGTTTACTGTACAAGTATATTTATAATATTTCAGGTGGCTGTACCCTACCCAGTAGACCGTCCATACGCAGTGCCAGTGCCGAGACCATACCCCGTAGCTGTGGAGAAACATGTCGCCGTGCCAGTGGACAGACCAGTCCCTGTTCCCGTGCCACATGCAGTACCCGTGCCTGTCATTAAGCAGGTAAGCGTAAAAGATAAATGATTTAATAGTCCCTCCTGTCAGGCAGCTTATAGAAAGAGTAAGACTTATTTGTCACTAAAATTGTTTTTAATACGAAAGTGATAATGTTCCACGGTTCCACGACAAATTGTCTGGATTTGTATATAGCCTTAACTATTCCTGTTACCGTTAGTTCATCATTATTGCTCGTCATGTTTGTGGTCCGGTTCTGAAGTAGAGTGAGAGGGATGAATGACTTTTATGTACCCTTGGTCCGGGTCCGCCGAGTAGAATAGACATTCTGCTTCTCTGTCAGACATCTCGCAAGAAACGAGCATAGGTTACCATTCATAGCATGGTCTACACCAAGAAGACCACAGATGATAGAGAGGTTACCTGGGTATGGATCCACCGCCTTACCTATTTATGTTGCTATAATGACTGTCAAGTCCCACTTTAGAGGATAGAGTAGTCCTAAGACTTGCACAATAGGCCTAAAATGCCGTCCTCAGGACAACGAATCACCTGTAATATCTATGGTGTCTTTAGGCAATGGTTGTCTTCACCATAAGAAGAGCCGTGAGTTTGTTCTCTGAACTTTCCCATAAATAAAGTACAATGAATGAGTAAGTTGGCTAATATAGTATTTTATTTTCTGCTTTTAGGTTGGTATCCCAGTGCCACAACCTTACCCAGTAGCTGTTTCAAAGCCAGTAGCAGTACCAGTGCCTCACCCAGTCGCTGTCCCAGTCGTCAAGTCAGTCATTGCTCCCAGCTACTCCAGCATTGGCCTTGGTTATGGAAGCTACCACGGGGGCCTCCACGGGCATTCTCTTGGGTCTAAAATCTGGTAAATATATAGTATTCGGACACTTGGTAGCTTGAAATCCTATAATTGCAGCTAAACAGTTTTTACTTTTGACAAAAAATCAAAATACTCGTACATAAAAATAACAAATCACAAAAAGGTTGGAAAAGTTTTAAGAAATTAGCAAAGCGATAATTGTTATTATCACCTAATGAATAGCTATTAAACGAATGAAAAAAATAATGAATCAAAGAACTTTGATTAATTTGAACATTTTTTAAACTGAGTAAGAAATAAAAATAATTACTCCCTGTTATTGATAAATAGTGGAATTACAGGTTTATATGTCTTGTTGAGTTTTTGAAACAAGAACTTGTATTTTAGAATGATACCTGAATTAAAATTAATTATAAGCATTATAATATTATTATAAGCATTATCAATCTGATAGAAAATAAACTGACAATCGCCACTTGATATTAAATTATTTTTGTGAACATTCGAACTTAAAATGAGTGCAAGATTGTTTCGATTCAACTGGATAACTATAAGAGCGAATAACATATTTTTAATTATTACATGGCTTTCATTTTACAAAAAAAAATGCAATTTAGGATTTAAAAAATACTGAATGTCCTCTAATAGATATGGCATTTGAACAAGAGGCTTTATATTGTGTAGTCACACACATGTGATCTAGGATATATTTATTTTTAAGTAATGGGGTTTCGTGTTTAAATGTTGGATAGATACGAATAAAAAACCTTTTTTAATTTGCCAAAAACATGTCTGTATTATGTATGTGATTAGCCTTTGTTATTAAAAATACTGTACAAAGATTACATTTTTTTTAAATTTGTCGCTGTATTTCGTAGAGTGTCTAGCAACTATTTTAATAATTCCACATTTTTTTGAACTGCCGTCACAAAAAAAAATTGTTTATTGAAGAATATCTCGCACAAGTTCTCAAAGTAAAATATCTATCATATTTTTTTGTTTAAAGATATGATATTACTATTAAAAATGTTGCTAGAATTACTGGCCATATTAATATAAAAAAGGTATTAAAAAAATACGACGAGGTATTAACTACATACTTCTTTTTTATCTGTGTGACATATATCTACATTCGAAATGTTTTTTGTATAATTTGATCTCTGGATTTTTTGCTTTTGTAAATAGCTTTTCTCTAGTTTTAAGGTGTATTGAATGTAAGTTTACTTCGACCGCAGTCGGCTAAAAACTATGGAGCAAACCTTTTTTTGTAATAAAATGTACTTATGATTATTTAACTTTTTTATTAAACTCCCGAAATAACTACCTAACTACTAACCATAGTTTTTAATTATAATAGGGTGCTATTTTCGAGTTATCGTAATCAATGAATTCAGTACATCTACATTTTTAACTGACTCTTAAAACGGGAGATTATTAATCCGACAGCATTTTTATGTATGTTTGTTACGGAATTACCCTACCAATAATAAACCAATTTTTTTTAGAGAGGTAAGTCATGATAAATTTGATATTTTCTATCCTCGGTGCTTAATAAAACTTCTAAATATTCATATTATGAAACGAAGAAACACTAGTACTTTTTTACGTACCACTTACGTATATTTCCTATGCAAAGAGCTCTAGGTCGCCCCAAATTAATTTTATCATGATCAATCAATGATGTCGTCATGATAGACGACAATGGGCCAATGTTAAAATGTTTCTCTAAAGATGGATTTCAAGCAATCTAGATAGCTGAGTATCCGCCGGCCTATCCTGTACCTAATTGCCATATTTATCCTGTCCACAAATATGTTATTGGCAAGCGATAACATAGAAATGGATCAAAATATCAATCTTGGACAGCAAGTTTTGGATTAGGATTGATTATTAATATTGGCCGTTAGTTGCCTCTGCCTACCTCTTCGTGGATATGGGCGCGACAATGCTTAAATTTTTTTAATAAAATAACGTTAACCGGAATTTGATAAAAGCCCTGATGGCGAAAGGTCTCTCACCTTTCTCGTCAGGGTTTTATTAGGATAACTTGTGGAAATTATACACAGACATTAATCTTTCCGACAATCATCCGTTTTCGGGCGGGGGCAGGCATTTGTGTGATGAACATTTAGACATCTGTATTTCCGGGTCTGGGTGTTTGTTCTGGTATCTATTTTAGTATTTCTGTGTTTCATTATCGTTGAGTAACACCCATAACACAAACGTATAATTTGCTAACTTTGGGGTACGATTATATTTGTTTAAGTTATCCAGGGATTTATTTTTATTATTATTATCTATATAAATAAGCAAAATTGAAATGTCTGTAATATAAAAACAACCACCTTCTTTCTGTTATAATATTTGCGATTCATTAATAAAGTAACACACACTTAAAGCAAGTCCCTTACGCGGCAGACACTGTATCTAGTGCCAAGTGTCACAACCCTTGCAGACTTGGCAAGCTTCCTCCTCATCCCTTACTTTTTATACAAACACGCCAGTTTCAAAAACTCTTGACACCGCCCTCAAATAAAATCCAAATGATTTGGTAGAATGTTAAGTAGATCACCCTTGATCTCTGTGTTTTTTTGTGGAATATCCACACCAACTCCTTATTTCAACTCCTTTTGATCTCACTATTGCAAATGCGATCGGAGAGTGTTACATTTCAGATTTTCCATAGCACATTACGATCGCATTTATTCTACTTCTTTTCTAAAAAAAAGTATATTCGCCCCCATATCCCCTAAGAGGTAGGTAGAGGCACAACCAAGGCACCCACGACTAGCCGGAGACACTAAATCCCACAATGTGAGTTGGCAAACCTATCGCCAACCGGGCGCATATCCAATCCCGAGCAACATTTTTTTATTAGAAAATTGGAAAACCCCAATTTTTTTTATTGCCCGACCCGGGAATCGAACCTCATGCAGTCAAGCCCAACAACTGTTTTCTAAGCTTAACCAACTCTCGCTTCCTCAAAATCACTTTGAGATAAGCACAGAATTATCCAAAGCGAATCTAGAACCTTGATTAATCAATACTACAGATAGTTGCATTCTCGTTATGACCACAGATGACAGAAGTGAGCAGGTTATGTTCGTAGCCGAGTTACGAAAGTCTTTAGAGTCAAAATAACAATTCAACTTTCGTGACAGCGAGTGGTATAAGCTACGTAATATGGCATTCATAGATCAACTAAAACTATTTAACATATTTTATATATCAATTTATATAAGATTTTTTAATTATCTTATTTTTTAATTTTAAATTATATTTTTAGATATATCCTACTAGGTGGTAGAGTTTAGTAGCGACTCGCCCGGATTGGTACCACCGCTTTACCTATTCCTGCCACCGTAATGTCCAATTTCACCTTTAATTCGGTTAGAACCGACTTCAATATCAATTTTATATCGTCTGACTACACAAATATTTAAGTATTAACCTCGATTTCCTGGGATTCCCTCATCAGATATATAACAGGATCACATTGAAAGTAAGTTCTATAAGAAAAAAAAAATCAAATTCGATTTATAAAGAATAACATACATTAAAAATATGGATATCGAACGTATAACCTACTTTTTATTAGTTAGTAATTAATTTTCCTTTCGTCAGCTGAAAGCAAGTTGGAAATAAATATCTTATCAGAGAATATCCAATAAACAATCTCATTCAAAAAGTTATTATATCATGACCGCAGTACATTAACTGAGTTAACTTCGTTGCTAAGTTACGGTAGTCATTAAACTCAAACTAATTGACAGTTTAACTTTCAGCAGCCTGTATTATAACTTTATCTTCATCCATTCAGGTTACATTGAGCAACAATACACTACACTATAGTTAGTTAAAATCAATATTTTTTTTTATTTTAAAACGAACTCAACGTTGTCACATTTTGAATTCTAATAACAGTAAAAAAAGTAAGTATCTTCACGCCCATATCCCCGAAGGTTTAGGTTGACGCACAACCAGGTCACCCACGACTTGCGGAAGACACTAAGTCCCACAATGTGATAGGTGGCAAGCCTATCACCAACCGGGCACATATAAAATTTCGGGCAACGTTAATTTTATTGTATGGGGACAGCCTTTCACATTTAATTTTATTTAAGTTATAGTATTTGTTGTTATAGCGGCAACAGAAATACATCATTTGTGAAAATTTTAGCTTTCTAGCTGTCACTTTTTGTGAGATATCGCCTGGAGATAGACAGACAGACAGACAGCGCAGGCTTAGTAATAGGGTCCGTTTTTAGCCTTTGGGTACGGAACCCCTTAAAATGCATACAAAACGTTTTATCACCAGATAAACTTCCCCGGTGATAAAAAAAATAGTACCTCAGTAATTAAATATGAAATGAAGCTATGAAAGGGCTCTTGAATAAACACTCATTAATGGTAATTAGATGCAAATGAGTGGAAACACCATTGAATGTGTTGCCAACTGTAATGGGATTAGCGATTACGAGCACTTTCGTTCAAAACACTTTCAATAAATACTTGTTTAAATAATTATAACTTTTGACAGGCGCAGAATTCTGAAAGGTTCAACTATCACTTTTTTGGAATCTATACTTGCTATCGTCGGCACTTGGTGAAATTCTATTGTAAACACACAAATATACAAGTGTATAGTGGATAAGTGCAAGTGTTTACTACAAAAAAGTGTGAATCACTTTTTTCGTGACATTGGTTAAATAAGTCTTGAAAAACGACTGAAAGCCATATTTTTAAACTGAAGAAGAAGAAGTACTGTCACTTTTTAAAATAATATAAGTATGTCAATTCTATAGGTAGGATAAGGTCATTATCAGCACAAACACTGGTGGTAGAGTGTACGGCAATCTGAACTGGTAGGGATCCACCGCCTTACCTGTTCCTGTCTTTGACATGTTCCGGTCTGGAGGGCAAAGTAGCTTGCAGACTTACACAATAGGCATTTTATCCCAGTGCAGCGACGCACCTGTAACATCTATGGTGTCTATAGGCCACAGTTGTCTCTTACCATCATAAGAGCAGTGTGCTTATTTACAAAGAAGTTGGCATTTCAATATTTCTCAATCTTTTTGTCAGTGGAGTTGTCAAATACATACGTTAATCCGTAAATGTAAGCAGTCGTAGTTTGTCTTAAAGTAACGAAGCGTTTCTCATAGTTAAACAATTACCGACGAGCGACTGCAGTTGGTTATCTTACTATTCATAAGAAAACTACCGTTCGTAAGTAAAACGACTCTTTTCTTAGGAACCAAACATAGTTTTTAAGCCTCGCATGGGCAAAGCAAAGTGTAAGTGTGTCTTTATATTAATGTGATGCCAAAACTTTGGACCCCTTTTTACGAGAATTGCGCACGTAGGAGCATAATTTTTTGCACACTTATAGTTTATGTATAGGAGAAGTACAGAACGCTAACATTTTTCAATAATAATCATTTTTCAAGCATTTGACACACACAAACAAATATATTGATGATAACGATGGAAGATAACAGATGGCACACAAAAAATTTGGAAACATAATAGGTAGTTGGTCTTGAGAAATGAAGATGGCGTTCTTATAAACAAGATATTAAAATTTGTTATGGTCGAATTTCGACCAACGGGCAACCACTAGTTAATATAAGTAGATATAAAACCGCTAATACATATTTGCACTTACAGCACACGCCACGGCTTCCGAGAGTATTCCAGTATCGTTTTTTTCCGCCCGAGCTAATAACCACCCTCGTTGCCCACAGCAACGGACAGAAAGAATCCAATACGTATCTACTTTTTACTGGAAATCTAATCAAACGAAAGATTTTAGCTTTTCGAATGTTATATCTGTAAATAATTTTTTTCCCGTCCAAAATAAATAAATGAAAATGTCAGTCTGTTACGATTTTGCTGCTAAACCGCTGGACCAATTTTGATGAAATTTATAATGCATGTAATTTAAGACAAAAAAGAGGTCATGTACAGTCACGCTTCTAATTCTACGAACATTTACTTCATAAATGTGACATCTATGTTATAACATAATATTGCCTAGCTGTTTCGCTATTATCAAATATGCGTATTAAAACATATTCGTAGTGTTTGTTTTCCTATTATATCCCTTGGAAGTTGATTTTTGAAAAACAAGTAGCCTCTGTTTCCTACATGCACATAAAATTTTATCAAAATCGGTGCTACAGTTTATCCTCGAAAGATGACAGATAGACTTTCGCATTTATATTATCCGGATAAAGAATGTGCTAACTTTATTTAAAGCTATAAAACCAAAAGAAAACCGTGTAAGTATTACTACTCATAACATAAAATTCTTTATGTGGTGTCTGAGGGCAAAATACAGGTAAGTAGCCATTACAATCTCAGGCTCGGGTCGTGGCCCGCCCTCAAGCGGCTTCTCTTAGAGAAATGTGGTGCTGAACTAGGCCCTTAACATCTTTTCATGTCGTCTTCAGAAAACATTACACCCTTATGGCCGACATACTTCATATTAAACGCAAACCACACCGTCGTTTATCTGATACTAGGTTTTATGGGTAGGAACATTTTTCTGACGTTCCCTAAATAATAGTTTTTATTATTATCGTCGGCGCTTGGTGGAATTTCAATCTAAACACAATTTATGAATAACATTGACTGTTATTTGCATTTTGTTTAAAGCAAACGGTTTTGGTGTTTAATCATTATCAGGTATTGCAATTGAGTTTGTCTGATGATGATGAAATTACCCAGATGATGCGCTTATTAGCGAAACCGGTGGTCTGAATTATCATGAAATTAAAAAATTAGTAACCTCCGCAAAACGTATTTGTAATAAAGCTAAGGACCATCTCAATTATGTCAGTCTAAAATTGAAAAAACCACATCGAAATCGATCCATTCGTTTAAGAGTTATGGTGTGTGTTTAGGTGTAATGTAGTACCGTGCGAGAAAGGCTGCGTCTGTTAATTTATAGTACAATAATAACATGTATGTGTCAGTTTAATAATAATTGAAGCGCTTTTGAACTGCAAAAACTGACTTCCATTTTAATAATCATGTCCTCTAAGTACATAAAAGTTAAATATATTTCTTATTTCCCCTAGGATACCATCTTCAGATCCAGACTATTATTATATAGTACTCTAGATCTGATGATGACTAATATCATTTATTTATTGAACACTTTGTTCCACACAAAAAACAAAAATACACAAAATACATGAGAAGTAAAAATGCACAAAAGGCGAGGTTATCTCTAAATAAAGAAATTATACTACATTGCCGCCATAAAACTATATCAAAAGAGCGCTCTTTTAAATCAGTTCAAAAGTTATGGAGAAATCGCTTAACATACATAAAAAATATAAGAGTCGAGCATATAACCGCAGAAGGTTATATGCTCGACTCGATGCTCGATTTTAGAAGTCGGTTATAAAGTTTAAAATATGTTTAAACTTTCGAGTAATAAAATTACATCAAACATTTTGTGCGAGCTGCAAACACGATCTCGCATAAATGTAAAATGTCGTTTTGAATATTTAAAGGCGTTCAGAAACTAAAGCGCAGTGAGAAAGCAGGCGCTCCCGTTTTGCATGACGAGAGAAAAAACACGACTTAAAAAAGTACTTTTACCTACCGGAGATAATCCTAAAAGCACAACACGGTCGGGTTTCAGCGTTTGAAACGAAAATGTGAACGGGATTTCTAAATTATTTATTCCATCCTATTGGTTTAGGCGCCTTTTAGACTTAATGTGTAATGTGGCTATTACAACCATTATACTCCTTTGTTTGAGTTTCTTTAAATCGTTTTTTGTGTTTAACTTTGTTTTAATATCGCAAAATTTGTTAAGTTTAATTTTTGGATTTAATATATCAATAATTTAAATGATCTGATAGTCGTTTATACTAATTAATTTACAAACAGACTTTTAGTACCGCAACATTTACGTTGATTATTATAGCCTTTTAAATATCTACTGGAAGAAAGACTACAATGTCAACTTAAGCTTTGGAGTACCTAAGTCAATGTCTAATAATAAGATAGTCATCGTTTTGCTACTTTACAATTTAAACACGAATTGAACACATGTTTAATTAAACACTGTTTAAAATATCATTCTCAGCCAATAACATCAATCCAGGTGAAATATGTTGTTCGTTCAATATTAAAATTTAGACACTTGTTTGACTAAACACTGTCTATTTCAAACACATGTCCATATTTTTATGGTAGATGCCCAGTGTTTTGGTCGTGTTCATACTCGAAATGTCAGATCGTCACATTTTCTGATGGTTGTAGGGTTTGCGATAAATTTTCGCAATCTTTTTTTTTTAATCTTGCTTCAGGTTTAGCGAACGAACTGTTGTCACCTTTGGTGCCGATATATAGGAAATTTGTCTGCTTGTTTGCCTCTTATTAAAATACTAGCGGCCCGCCCGGGCTTCGCACAGGTATAAAATATACATAGGTTCCCCTTCCCCTTGAATCACTTTATCTATTTAAAAAACCGCATTAAAACCCATTGCGTAGTTTTAGACATTTAAGCATACAAAGGGATATAAGGACAGACTTGGTTACATACTATGTAGTAAAAAACGTGACAGCACTAAGTATGAAACAGAAAGATTTATCGTAAAGTTGACTACACAATCTCAAAACGAATGTTCCGGTCATTTCACCCCCGCGGTTACACGCTATAAATAGAAATGCTTCTTTCCCCGTATCGAGTGGCTTAAAGATTGTTACCATGGCAACAGGGATGAATGATATCAATTTTTACAAATTGGCGCTTTACAAAAGCGTTCAATTTTATAAAATAACATTTCATTTGTAACAATCTGAATATATAAGGTCACTTCAATTTAACGATACATAACCAAATAGGTTAAATTGGCCAAATGGCCAATTTTGATGCAACATAGTTCAGATTTTAAGTTGTCCCATATCTAAGTAATTATATCTTAATATATATAAATTACGTGTCACGTTGTTTGTACGAGATGGACTTCTAAACTACTTAATCGATTTCAATCAAATTTGTACACCGTGTGCAGTTTTAGATAAAACTGAATGGGTAGCCTTCCTCCCAACCCAAACACAAACTTTCAATACTCTTGCGCCCTGCGCCTAACGCCAAGCGACGAGCCACTACTCTTCCAGCAAGTCCACCCAGTAACCAGAACGCAGCACCAAGTCGAGGTATGGTCTCTCAGAAGACAGCCCTTGTTGCTGGCGTCGCAAGGAACAGTCCAACCCATCTAAATGATGATTGTCTTGGGCTGAGCACTCTGCTTGGCCTACAAAGCTCGGGAAGTTGTAAAAACCGCGAGGTTGGCAACACATTAGTCATTTTCAAAAAAAAAAGAAAGCAGTAAACGGAAGATGAAAACAGTTTTTTTTAAAACTATGTATGCGAGGGACCTAAATACTAATGAAACGGAAATAGTAATTGAAATTGGTCATGGAACATTTAATTAATAGATCTAAATTCTAAGCCCAAAGTAAGTAAATTGGGTGTAATATGGGTGTTAGTTAATTAAGCAATACATAACTATATACATATCATATACATTAGACATATACATATAGATTTTCACGCCAAATTTTTATTAAAAAATTGGAAATATACATTTTTTAATTTATTTGTTGCCTAACGCGGGGATCGTCAAGAAGTGAAGTCCGACCGCTAGGCCACAGAGGCGAGAGGAGAGGATACTAAAAACATAATAACTCACTACCTTTTTCATAAGAACATTCACCACACTAACGTCTATTCCCGTCTGGAAATAGTACTTGAGTTTCTGGGATGAGGGTTGTGCGTTTACGCTAACCGCTTGATAAACGAGGTGGACAAAATCTTGCTAATGTCGATAAGTATTAGAGGTAATAGCGTATTTCAAAAAAATGTGTTTCTTATTTTATAATATAGAGGTGCTCTTAAAACTCCAGCGAATTAAAAAAAAATTGAAAAGTTTTCAAAGAAACTTCACTTAAACTTCAAAAAATGTGAAAATCTTATACAAGTTTTAGCCCTGATGATACTGTTATAGGCGAAACCGGTAGGCAATTTGCAAAATAATAAATTGTAAGTGATACGTAAAACAGTGCAAGTGTAAAGAACTCGCTCGATTTGAAAAAAAAAACTTTTAGCAAAAATTTTAAACTTCGCTTCCGACATTGCAGACACAGGAGGTAGTTTCCGGTCACAACAAACAATTCACTGTCTAAAATATGCAACGCTATCAACTGGTCCCCAGCTTTGTTCGCTCCTTTCTATTTGACCCCGGGGAAATTGAAACAAAGCCCCCGGACACTTTATTGTACGGCTCGTACATAAACTCACGAAAATATTAAACGAACGCTGAAAGTTACTTTTTTGCGTCTTTTCGCTGAATAAGATAGTCGCTACGTGGTGTAGCGTTTCGATACTTATTTCCACGAGGTCTCAGGTACGATCCTCCGTTAAAGAAACAAAATGAAACGTGTTTTTATATTTAAAAAAAAAAATTAAACAATTCGCGTGATCTCTATAATATTGGCTACAGTTGTCGCTTAATGTCAGGAGAGCCGTGTGCTTAAAAACCTACAGTTTTGGTAGTAAAAGCATAAGTTTACCCACTTCCCAACCCACCAATCCGAGTACGACAATAGCGTTAGGAGCGTCACCAACCGATAGTCTAGAGGAGGTCAAGTTTATACGGAGATTGAGAAAAATATGAATTGTTGGTTAAGTAGGGATCCTCACGCCCTCGACTTTTTAACTTGCTTTTCATTTCCCGCTTAAATAGTAGCAAAGTAGTAAAAGAACTCGAATAATTGATCAAACAAATCAAATAAAAGACATAACACTGCTAGCTTTATTTGTCAACTTTTTTAGAATTTCTAGGGGAGGGCAGCTGCTCCTCTTACCCTTCTTGGAGACGCCCTTGAATAGCGTACTATGATAGACAAGGAACAAACAGGGACAGACAAAAAAGGTGACAAGGAAGGAAAAATTGTATCAATTCTGATACATATATAAAATTAAAACAAAAAGTATCTTCACGCCCATATCCCTGAAGAGGTAGGGTGTGGCACAACCAGGGCACCCACGATTAGCCGAAGAGACTAAGTCCCACAATGTGATAGGTGGCAAGCCTATAGCCAATCGGGCACATATCCTATCCCGTGCAGCATATTTTTATAAGAAAATTGAAAATCTACATTTTCTAGTTTACTGTTGCCCGACCCGGGGATAGAACCCGGTGCCTCATAACGCCGGACCGCTAAACCACAGAGGCGATTACAGATCATAGAGATAGGGATATACTTAGAGGTCAAGGTTACAGATACATAATTACAGAACACTAATATCAAGTCTGACTGACAGCACCGGTGGAACAATCTAGCAATCTTGATTACTGTAGGTAAACCAAGTGTTTATTGCTGCTCCAGATGCCTGATATTTCAGCTGCCAAGAGCAGTGCATCTGGCAGTAACTTGACGTGTGAAACCATCCAAAGCACAAGCCACAGAAGGGTTGTAGCTGACAAGAATTACTTAAACGACTGACTAGATGACGTGGCCGAGATTCAGTATGATTTGTTAATAGGGCCAAGCTATTGTTTAATAGTAGGGGAGCCCAAGAAGGGATTGTTGCAGTTACGCAAGCGCGTCAGTTTAAGATATGAGAGATACCCTGTACCGATTAAGCACCTCCATTATGTATCAAATCTCTGTATAAAGGCGTGGATGTAGGATTGCGTCGGTGATACTGCAATACCGCGTAAGCCACAGGTGCTAATAGCGCGTAACTGATGGATGACAAATTTTACAGGAG
>DVZK01000090.1:0-15311 GCA_018236665.1 Calephelis perditalis | reverse complement strand
AAAGTATCTTCACGCCCATATCCCCGAAAAGGTAGGCAGAAGCACAACCAGGGCACCCACGACTAGCCGAAGATACTGAGTCCCATAATGTGATAGGTGGCAAGCCTATCGCCCAACATTTTTTTTAGAAAATTGGAAAAATCCAATTTTCTTTTTGTTGGCCGACCCGGGATTCGAACCCGGGATCTCAAGCAGTCAAGTCCAACAACTGAACCGCTAGACCACAGAATCGATCAAGACAGGTAATTTTTCGAATACAACAATAAAATATCAAAGCTTGTTAACAACCCTTACAACTATTTTCATCTTTTATATCCAGAGTGACATGTATTTCTCATAATTCCTTTTTCTCTTATCAGTGAATTGCTAAACCCAACACAAATAAATAAATATCTCTGGACAAGTTACACAAATTAAATCTGGGTTAGATTAGATATTAAATAGGAAAGAAAGCAAAAATTATACCTATGCTTGTGTTATGGGTGTTAGTCAACGATTCTAATACATAGAAATACTTAAATAGACACAAGAATAAATTTAATAAACACTCAGACCCGGAAATACAGACATCTAAACGTTCACCACACAAATGCCTGCCCCCGTCGGGAATCGAACCCGAGCTTCGCGTTTGGTCTGTGTAGTTAGGCGTGTACGCTAGCCACTCGACCAAAGAGGCTAATGTAAAGAAATACAAAAAGATACTGATTTAGTTGAACATTTTTAGCAAAAGTGTTTTGACCCCCAGCTTTCTTATATGGTAAGCCAAAAGTTTGTTAATGAACAACAACAAAATTTAATTATGTTTCAGAGCAAGTACCTGCATCACAAAGAAAACCTAAGAAATTTGAAAACATTTGGAAAAAAGAAGAGAATGTATCGGCTTATGAAAAATTATCACCATTACCGTTTTCTCCAAGACGTCGAGTCTAAATTACCTATGTATTAAAAATTAGACATGTATCATTACTAAAACTATTTTGCTTTTCATGCCTTCTTCCTTAGCTAACTATTCCAAGCATTGAGCAACTTGTCAACATACAAGAGTATTTAGTATTAAAATGAAATCATGCACCAACTTAATTTGGTATGAAGACAACTAAAGCTAAAGCAGGTAGGTTACCAGGAGCGTCGCCAGGCCATGGCCCAGAGGGGGGGCAAGTTAATACGGAGATTGAGAAAAATATGAACGATAGGTTACGCCAGGACCCTCACACCCTCGACTTTTTTACTTGTCTTTCATTTCCTGCTTAAATAGGAGTAAAGTAGAATTAAAAGTACGAGAATAATCGATCAAGCAACTCAAGTTAAAGACATAAGGCTGTTTGTTTTATATTTGTCAACTATTTTAAAATCTCTAGGAGAGGGCAGCTGCCCCTTGCACCCTACTATATAAAAATGTATCTAGAAAAACAACATTCATGCTCAAATAATTTCTCCGTGTTGGTCAGAGTCTGCAAATTAAAACAGACTATCTGCCTCTCTAACAGCCAGCTCGTGAGCGTAGGTTAAATATATGTCATTACCAATTTACCAACAGGCAACAGCTGTACAGCAACTTTCCCGGCCTTACCTATTCCTGCCGCCATAATGACTCTGTCATGTTATGGTCCGATGGGTAAGGTAGCAAGTAGACACAATTGGCCTAAAATCCCGGCCATAGAACAATGACGCATCAAGCACCTATAACATCTATGGTATCTAGGCCAAGGTTATCTCTTACTATCAGGAGAACCATTCTTGTCCCCGTCTTATCACTTACATATTTACGCCAAGTCCCTATCGGCGTAGGCAGAGTGTAACGTGTGCCAAATGTCACGATCCTTGTAGAGCTGCCTAGCTTCTTTCACATTTTTATTACCCTTTTCATACAAACACGCAGTTTCGAAACTTTTGACACCACTCTCGGAAAAACCCGACCAATTTGGTCGTGAAATGACAACCCAATCATATAAAATGCCGCCCTAGATCGCGAATCATACTCATTTTCGTTTTAGACAAAATTAGGTAAAGCGATTGTTGGCGACACTATGACGAGAAAACATCTAATTACAACCAAGCGTGGCCAAAGCCGCAAGCAACAGGACACCCGTGTGCTGGTTCCTAAAGAACACCTCTGACATAAGAAAAATCTTATGAAACCCTGCAAAATATCCGGCAATATGGTAGTCCTTAATGATAAGCTCCCTTAGGTAATCTGAGATAGAATATTGCAGATACTACTAAAAGTTTGCACAACTTGTTTCAATTAATTATAGTTGTCCAGTAAAGGTGATTAAAAAGTAGAGCTTGTCTAGATAAGGCGTTTCAAGCACGTATAGGTATACTCGGGAGCTCTATTTTACATTGTACAAACCTCGTTTTACACGCGCATTCCTACGCAGAGATTTAAATTCCCCTGCCAATCGACTCACAGCGTTTGTGTTCCAGCTTCCATACAATCGATTAAACGTGCACCCAATTCCTCTATTTTGTAACTTCCGTAATATAAAATACCATATAAAGTACCGTAAGTGACACGCTCCATTTTGAACTAAATAAATCCACTCACCAGAGTACGGACTCGAGACTAGTACTGAACGCAGAAATGGCGCGGGTGAATCTTAGTCCGGAATATTTTTTTGATGATTTTATCTAAAAAAATTAAACCTTTTGGCACAACAACTATTTTAAACCAGAATAATTTCTTGATTAATATATTTCAAATTGATATGAGAGGCACCATTGTGAAGTTAATATTTTCGAAGATAAATCAAATTTAAAAAAATACACTGTTGAAGATAATGACTACATGTAGATGTTAATGATTTTATGGTGAGGAAAAATGATGACTGACACGAATAATGATTTTGTGTTAATTATAATGTTTAAAGTTACAAAAAGAATGAAATAAAACAACTTTATTAAAAATCAACAATTTTTTTAATCATAAAATCACAGATAGAACATAATTAAATTTCTTAATATACTATTATTGTTATCATATCTTTATTAGAGGAACGTTATCAGTATTTCTGATTATGACATTAAACAACTATTAAGAATCAACAAAACTTTCAATCATAAAATAACAAGTAGAAAGTATAATCTAAGTCTAAAATAATATAATTTTTAAATGATTAATAATAAAAAAAATATTTTTTTTTAATTAAATTACAACAAACACAAAAATACTTATTTTGATATTTTCAATGGTTTTCTTCTCACTTTTACATTACTTTAAATATTTCTTAGTATTTGGTAATCATATCTTTAATAGAGGAATGTTATACAGTATTTCTGATTATAAAATTAAACAACTATTAAGAATCAACAAAACTTTCAATCATAAAATTTCAAGTAGAGTTATACTCTCTACTTGAAATTTTAAGTCTAAAAAATATAATTTTTAGATGATATATGTTAAATAAAATATGTTTTTAATGATAGTAGCACATACATATAAATATATATTTTTTCTATTTTCAATGTTTTCTTTTCACTTATTTACCAAAGTGATGACACTCATCTATTTGGTTATCATAATCTTTCTTAAAGGAATATTCCTGTAAAATATATTAGAATCAAAAGCACTATCGACGTTACGATCTATTCCACTCAAAACTCGGTGCGTACAGCTACTCAGAGCTGCGCTCAAAGCTTTGAGCAAATATACGGTCTGATCGCGACTTTGAGTTACGAGCGGTTTACAAGTGACATCATGTTGATGTAAGAAAAATAATTTTCCGATAATATTTCTGATTATGATACTGGCCTATTATATTATGTTATTATATATACAGCAGTTTTCCAATAATTGATGATTTTTATTTAACGTATAAAAATAAAATAAGGAACTGGATGAACCATTAACAATAATTGGACCCACTAATCCTATCAATCGAGACTAATATGAGATACTCATCAAGTTAATAATAGAACATATTGATTAAAAGTTGTAGCAGAATTATTAAAATTTAGAGGTTGAGGGCCTCGGTTCTCCATAATCACTAATATAAAAAGAGTTGTTTTCTCCTATTTTAATATCAGAAAGAACAACTATTTGTTTATTTGGATTTTGCATTTTGTTTCGATTAACTGATTTAGACAATGGAGCAACATAATTAGGATCAACGTTTTCAATGGCATGGCTATAATTTGGTACACATCCTAAATCATATCCATGGATACATTTCTTATCGCCATTACAATCAAAGCAGCTGAGCTTTCTAAGTACTGTCGTTGGAACATTTATATCCCATAGGACCTGATACACGGAAAGAGTGCCCTTAAATGGTTTCAAATTATTTGGAATTAATCTTTCTTTACTTGCTATTTCCTGTTCATGTACCTTTTTGATAATAACATTATCAATATTTTGCATCAACGTATCACAAAATTGATCATAAGTGCCAACATCTTTACCAAAAAGAGTCATACGGTCAGCCGTCCTTTTAAGAACTGCTCCTACCCCATCAGGGGCACCCTTTCCATGTCCCGCTTCAGAGTAGTTCCATGTTATTTTCCTAATTTGGTGAAAATCTTGGCAAATTTGAGTTATTATAAAAAACATATACTTATTTCGGTATTGTGAAGATGGCGAATCAGATAAGAAATGTAGAGTTTCAATTAAAGGATTAACTTCAACAACGTGCTGAATCAGGGGCACCAAGTGTGCCCAAATAGCTGGTGCATCGTGCCGCAAGCAATCGCTAACTGTGCAAAAAGAAATTGGAATAACAACACCGAAAGTAAAATTGTGAGTGTACGCCACAGAAGTGTGTAAAGATACTTGTTTGCGGCTACCGCCAAAATGGAATGCCTGGACTTCTTCGGCAAATTTTAAAGAATAATTTTCTGAAA
Source organism: Calephelis perditalis (assembly GCA_018236665.1). Taxonomy (NCBI): domain Eukaryota; kingdom Metazoa; phylum Arthropoda; class Insecta; order Lepidoptera; family Riodinidae; genus Calephelis; species Calephelis perditalis. Next base: position 10,472 of record DVZK01000090.1, on the reverse strand, counting down.
AATCGACGTGTAGGCATGCTTCCTGAACCGATAGATTATTTTTAAGACTTTTAATACCATTATGTTGAAAAGAAATTTTGTGAACATGATTCAAGAATGATAACACGTCTGCTTCAAATTTAGTTATAGCTATTTTAATACTAATTGTAGTCTTTATTTTTTCAGTCAACTGTTGTTTTTTCTTGCTTCCATTTTTCAAAGTAATTTCTTTGATTGTTTTTCGCCATTCGTAAAACGATATATAGTTGTCGGAAACATTTAAATATTCAATATGATTTGATGAACAAGTATTACAACTTCTATTTAAACATGCTAAATTCCTCGAGTCACAACAAAGTTTAGATAATACTTGCTCAGAAGTTCTTACACTTACTACACCAGCTCTATGCAAGCCTTGTATAAATAACTCCATATTAAGATGCCGTGAACAGAGACAAGTGTCCCTATTAGTAGGTTTTGGGAAAACTGTCCAAAAGGGCCGTAGCTTACAGAAGGTCGAGTAACTTATTTTTATATCAAGTTGAGATATAAATTTTTGATACAGTACCTTTAATGGAGCATTTAGATACCGTTTTTGCATCTTAACTTTATTTTTCGTCACAAACTCTTTTTTACTAGCACTTATAGTACTATTAGCATCATCGTTATAAAATGTATGAACTTTTTCGACGTATGATTTGTGACGTGGTATTATACATAAACCTTGTTTTACGAACTTAGAGGTATTTGTTTGACTTAGTTGGTTTTTATTTTCTTGCACTTGAATTTTATTATTTAATCTTTGTATTGTTTTTCTTTGGGCTTCGATTGTCTTTTTATATTTATTAATAGTATTTAGCAACGCATACCTCTTCTTATATTCATTATATCGTATCCTTCTTACCACTGTTTTCATATCAGTTCGAGAAAAATTTTGCAATGGATCACGTAACCTCTTGTCTTGTTCTGTCCCTTTTGTATTTTCTGTAGCCTCTTGTACAGCTTCTATTACAACTGGCTCAAATGAAGGTGTTGTTTCTTGCTTTTTCGTAAGTCTGTACCTATTTGAAATAAAATACATAACTATTATCTATCCAAATATACACTTTGAAATATAGGTAATTAAAATTTTAGTACCTCTTGGAATTTTCCTTCCATTTCTTTCTTTGCTCACGTTGAGCGCGAGGTGTTTGTTCTTTTATTGCTTTAATTTTTCCTTCTTCTTTTCTTTTCTTATACTTAATACGCCTTTTCTCTTGTTCTATGGCTAATAACTCCGGATCATTTTTTATTTCTAAATTTTTTCTCTTTTTACACTGTCGTTGTTGGGCTCGACGGCGCTCTTCTATTGTCTTTACGTTCTTAGGTGGCATTTTGAATAGATACCTAAAAACGAAACCCATTGTTAGAAATCGTATAAAATACATTTGTAATATATATTTAACTCTACATAAATTGTTTCTAAATGTACACAAAACCTTATTATATTGCAAGTCTCAAATATTTACAAATTGTCGCAAACAAAAATATAAATCTCTTTAACAATATTAAACTTTATTGGGTGCTGTATCATTTTACTTAATCAAAAATGGGTCTGAGGGTTTGTGTTCGTTATAATATATAATAACTTACAATGTAAGTATTTTTTGTGTAATGTAAATAAAAAATTATAAGTACAAAATCATTATCCTCAACAGCTGTCATTATTGGAAACAGAACAAATCATTATATTCTCTACTTGTCATTATACGCAACAGACATTTTGAAGCTAATGATGTTGGTGAAAATGACGAATTCGAGAAAACAGGCTGTAACTTGACGAAACCGAATAAATTCTGCTTTAAAACACATTGATATGAATAAGGTCACTTTCGATCCATAAAATAAACCAGCAATATGATTAATATGACAATTGTTTGCAATAATAGACAGCAAACGTATAATGACTTCTTTGTTAACAAATTTGTAATAACGAAATTTAAGCTTACCTGGTCAACAAACACGATACGTGCACTCCTTTCAAAGCGTGTAGCTGGACTGAGGACTCGAGGAGGTGTGCGGGGAGCGTACCGCGGTCTCAAACTCATGTAAATTGGAATATACCCTGCCTAAACAATCCTTGCTGCGTATAATGATTTTTATTTTATGACAAACTTTGAGTATTTTGGTTTCTCATATTAAAATGAACGAAATTTATATAATGTACCGTAATTAAAAACTTTGATCATTTGAGGACGATTTTACATATAAAAATAAGACGTACGGGTTTCTTTGATTTTTTTATCAGATAAAATATCCACGCGCAGCCTTGTAGGACATAAAAGATAATGACGTTTGAGGCACATTTTGGCTTAAATTTGAAATTAAACTATATTTAATATTAAATTTTAGTATGTAAATAGTAGTACCGGTACTTAAAGTATTTTAAAACCCTGTTGCAATGTATCATACTTTTATTACGAAGAAGTATTGAGACTGGACACGTTTTATCCTCCCTTTCTAAGAATCACCCGGTGGCCAATTAATTACTATCCTACCTATCACTAGTATACGTTGGATTTAAATGTGAATACTGATCTGATCTAATAGGGATAAAATACATATTTTGTATTAGCTTAATTTATACATCCCACCGGTACCTATTGGTACCTATGCCCTAAAATGTCAAAACTGACATTTACGTGACGTTTTGTTGGTAGCATAGTGCCATGTGAACAGATTATTTTTTTAAAGTAGGTACTAAGTCCCGTCTTCTAAAACGTAGGTAGTGATTAGATTTTCTTTGGTACCTACGAAATGTCATTCAATTCATGTCACTTGTCAGTTGGCATTTCTCAATTGTCAATGTCATTAGTCAATAGTCAAGAAATTAGAAAACTTGTCAGTAGTACTCCAATTGGATTGGTCTCTAAGTAGTCTGTGCAGTTGTCAGGGAGAATTGGAGAATTGTGTTGATCTCGATTCGCTTATCCTATATAAAATTTGCGGCGAAAACAGTAACTTTTTACTAACATAATCGAATTCAAGCGATTATTGAAACTTTTTTAGATTATACGCGTATCATTAGTTACCACGCCCCTTCATTATATCAAACATTTTAATCGGTGAATGTCGGGCAGCGGATTAAATTTATTTGCTGCTTTTTTTATTTTAGTGCTAGTGATATGAAAGTTAAATAAATAAGAAAACTGTTTATAGTGTGTCGATAAGAGTTTTAAAACTAGTGTATAAAATGTCAGTTTTAAATAATTTCACTGTGTCAATAGCAAAGGGATTAAGACGTAAGTATTTACTGCATTCTCAGCAAAAAATAAACCGGTATATCCATACTTTGATACTTATGTTATTAATACAAAATTCTGACATTCTGTTATTCTTTCACATGTAAGCCGCTAGAACGATTTTCATCAAATTTGTAAAGCATGAAAGATTAATGACCCAAATTCATACATTGGCTATTTTTTAAAAATAATCAACTGCCCAAACAACTATAAGCGAATGAAGAATTATATGAAATTATGTTGAAGCTATCCAAAGCTGTCCAAAGTTACATAAATACTTATGAAATAGTAAGTAAACAGTTAGTGTTAGTTTGTGTAAATACTTAAATTATTTACACAAACTTATCTATGAGATAGTGTAGATGTTGTGTTATATTTAAAAGAAAAACACCTCTGCATTTTTATCCATAATTATCTTGCATGCTTAACTGTTTACATTTGGATAAAACATAGAATTAACATATTATTTAAAACATACAGAACTTATTGATAGTTTCAGTCAAATCTATTATTTTTCAAAACAACAACAATGTACAAATTATGTAATTGTTTATTTTTGTCACAGATTTGGATTAAAAATATTTATTAAAACTACTAATTAGATGTTAAAAACAAATGTTTGGGCAATACTTTTCACGAAATTGTTGACAAGGATACAATTTAACAAAAATAACTGAAAAAAACGTCAAAGCTTCCATGTATTTGTCTGTGAAATTGTAAATTAAGTGTTAGATCAAAGATCTAAAATAAATAATGTTTTTATTAATTCACACTTTTTGAATGAACTTTTACAAGTGATTGTCAGAATGAATCAACATAAAACTTGTTTTACAAAAAAATTAATTAAATTGTAAGTAAGTATCTTCACACCCAAATCCACGATGAGATATGGCAGAGTAGAGATAGGCATTGTTGTACTGAAGTGAGAGTTGGGTTTGTCAGAAAAAGCATGGGAGTAGCAAAAAGCACGAAAGTAAAAAATGAGAACTCTACGGAAAATCTGTAGTGTTACACTGGCTGACCGCATTAATAACAGTAATAACTGTGAAAGAGTGGGATTGAAAGAAATTGTTGGTGTTACAATGAAAAAGGGCATGCTCCACTGGTACGGACATGTAGAAAGAATGCAGATGAAAGATTGACAAAGCAGATATACAATGCCATGCAGGTACCATGGGAGACTTAGGTTGACATTCCGCAATCAAATTGCTCGGGTGTTATCTTAAGGTGGCGTCAAGAGTTTGAAACCGGCGTGTTTGTATGAAAATGGTAATGAATGTGGAGGGAGCAAGGCAGGTCTACCGGGATCTTGAGGTTTGGCACGCTATACTCTCTCTCTGCTTACCCTATAAGGAACTCGGTGTGAAGATATGTATGTATGTATAATTGAACTGTTTGTATGCATTTTCAACCAGCTATCTGAGCACCTTCCACATGATTGTTGTTATAAAAGAGTAAAACAGTTAATAATAACTGATAAATGCCTTTATCTTGTAAATGTACGTTTATCTATTTTGCTTTATGTATTGGTCTACTTGATTTTGAACGTTGATTGCATTTGTCGTAAATGTACTCTATTCTGTGCCCCTACAACTTTTAATTTTCCTGGCTTTGATCCTCATTCAAAGTAGTATCTGCATTTCTATCTTTTTCTCCATGTTGCTTGATTTTTAGCATCCTATAATGATAATATGTTATTGGTACGTCTTATAGCATAGGCATAGTTAATACATAATTATGTCGATGCCCCTACCATAATTAATTGATAAGATAATATTTTAGAAATATAATAGCTTGAACAACAAAATTGGCAAATTTGAGGGCTATAAAACTCTTATGTTCTTTGTACTAAATATTGTTTCATAAAAACATTGACCAATTTAGAAAGACATTGAGATTAGATAATATGTCAATTGGAATAGATAACATGGATTTAAAAACCTGGTAGCGTTTTATACTATAAATGATTATTTGAATTATTCATCTCATAGTGTTATAAAATCGACGAAACTTGATTTTCTATATGATAAGATATCGAACTAGCACACGGCTCTTCTGATGTTAAGAGATAACGGTAGCCTATAGATATATTTTAGCTGCGTCACTATATTGTTGTGTTAGACAAATAGTGCAAGTCTACAGGCTGCCCTACCCTCCAGATTGGTAAAGCGGTGGATTGACTCGGGAAAGTTGCTCCACGAAACTCTACCACAGTTCTTGTTGGTAATGATCCATTTAACTTAGGTATACTCGTCTCCTATGAACTGTCTGGCAGAAAGCCAGATGTTCTACACAGAAGAACTGGCCTTACACAGGGACTTATTGTTTCCATTGGAGGAATTTTGTTTAAATCGTCTTGACCAAAACTCGTCAAGCATTGATCAGCTCATGATTTACGAAGTTGAACCGGAGCTGCGAACCGGCTCTCAGTCCAGTTCAACTTATCTATGAAAAGGTGGATCGAGCTGTCGCTGAAATTGAACTTTAAATAGTCATCAGTTCGAGACGCTTTAATTGAACTGTGAGGTTAAACTTGAGCTGCAGCTCGGACCCAAATTTTATGTCAACATTTGAACAGGTTCAGGGTCGATTTGCTGACCCTGAGAATCGTATACACAGCTTGAACGAAATTCTTACACTTGTCAATTTATCACAGATCAATTATATTATCATAATATATATTATCGACTATCTTGTTTGTCTTGGGGCTAACGTATAAGCCTACTTCCACTGACCAACTGCTAGTTGCGGGTTCGATTCCCAACATGAGAAGACATTTAGATGTCTGCATTTCCGGGTCTGGCTATTTATTAAATTTATTCTGGTATATATTTTAGTATTTCTATGTATTAAAGTGGCTAACTAACACCCACAAAACAACCATATATTTTGCTTACTTCGGGGTTAGATTAAATTTTTGTAACTTGGCCATAGATATTAATTTGTTTATTTATTTATATTCTATCAAATTCCGTATACCCAGGTTGTCCACTACTCACATCTGGCGGGCTGTCAAGTCTGATCCAGCTGCGGCAGCTGCGTGAACTAGAACTCACGAACTGTCCGGGCGCGTCTCCAGAACTCTTCGATTACCTTCACGAACATTTACCAAGATGCCTCATCATAGAATAAGGTATAACCACACATAATATAATAGTTGTACAGTGTGTACAAAACTTTGCAATCTATGAATGCAATTGTACATTGTAAACAAAGATAATAATATATCTTATAGTCAATTTCGAAATGGTATTTCACAGTCGGCGCATAATACACTATATCAGACGCTTTTTTAATGTTTTCCCAAAAATATAAATATTTAAACATGTGATAATTATGAAAGACGTATTTTCTTCCCTTTTCAAATATTTCGTCGATAATTTTCGGCATAAAGTTACTTCTCTAAAGGCGTATGTCGGTGCGATGCGAGCGCGCTGCTGACACCAGCCACCACTCACGGCCACCATCTTTAGCCGCGTATTATATAACACCAAACAATAAACAGGATAATATAATTACCATATGCTATTGCCAAATTGTGCAAGAAATTTACAATTTTATGACAACAATTATTCATATAATAATAATTTTTACTTTGAACAGTAATCCATATTACATTCGTAATAAAAAAAAACTACAATATTTGTAAGATATGCAGTTGTTAATATAATGTAAAACAACCACATACTTTTTAAAAATATGAATTATTTAAGTGTGGTTGTCTGTGGATTTATAATTACTTGTAAACCTGCGATTTTTTTGTGCTGTGTTTGGTAAATATCTTTTGATAAGGCTTTTGCTATACGGTTAATTTGGCATTAAAGATCCCATAAATTACAATATTGCAAGTAAAGTCATATATTTTAACCTTTAGATGAGTGAAATAGGGAAACAGATGATATAAAGTAAAAAGAAATTGTTTCTTGTTCATTACTTTAAAAAAATATACGACTTTGATTAATTCTCGTTCTTACTTCAATAAATTTACTACTTTACCTATTTATAGTCGATAACTAACATTGCTTAGTTTAATAGTACTAAACAGAATAGATAATAAGATGTTATGAATTCACGAATCTAAACGCAAAGAAAACTAAATCCTTAATAAATGATGTTTAGAGCTAAACTGTGTTAAAACCGTGTTTAACACTATCAAAAATTCCTTTAGCGATGGCAAATCGATAGTATAGTTGTAGCCATTGACACAAACCTAAATGATGTGACTTTATTTATTTATACATTACACGGTGAGATGTTGGCATCCATTTCTGTGAGTTTTTTTAGAATGTTTTAATTTCTCGAATATTAACATTAAATTTAATCATTACTACGTTGGCTACAATAATTGAGTGTTGATATTTCATACGCTACACAGCTTTACAACCTTGATTATTTATATAAAATGTTAAGCGGGGAATTCACTAGACGGACATATCCGCGGGCAAGTCTGTAGACATGTCCGCCGAACCACACTACTGAAGCAAGGCAAATTTTCTAGACTTCCAGATGTCCTTTACTAGTAAGCATTACACAGACTTGCCTGCAGGCATATCCGTTTAGTGAATTCCCGCTTTAGAGCTTCTGAATTCAATTTTCCTAAATTCGCGTGAAATTGAGTCATATGAAAAAAATAATACACAATGTTGAAAAAAATGTACATAACAATATAATTTTTTCTACTACTCGTATAGGTAAAAAATAGGTATATTTTATAGGTACCTAATTGGCCCGTCTATAACATTCTAAAATCTAGTACTGGATTAAAACAAAAAACCAGACGGTTTTATTTTCTAATTTTTTTAAAGAAAGGGTTACAAATTCCGTATGCTAATGTTGCAATTACGTCGCAATTTATGAAAGATCGGTATGAGGAGCAATCCCAAGCGTTTTTGTCAGCCCGTTTCACTGAAATCTTGTAACATTTTTTCTACAAATTTGACACATTTTTTAAATTTGACTTATTGTAAATCTGTAATATGATGTTTATTGACAATAAGTATACATTGTCCCATGAAAGAATAACTTATTCTGTGGAGTAGACACATACACAGCAAGTTTTTTTTTTATTTCCGGTATGTCAGAATTTCGTTCAGACGAACTTGTTCTTTTGAACAAAATATATTAATATCATATAATTTGTCAACAATATATTGGGAATTGGGATATTAATATCTTTCCTTTCTTCTCTAAGGGAAACTCCTGAACCTAAGTGCGCGGTGTATGGCTCTCTCTTTTAATTAATTAGATCTCTGATTCAACTATCAATGCGGAAGTGCATAAATATTTATATTTTTGTTAAATGATGATACTACTGTATAATAAGATTTAATTATGTGGTATATATTCTTAATTTAAGTGTATAATTAGCCGTTTATGATGAGATACTTTGAAATAACTAGTTCTGCCAGTTAGGCCTTCACCGAAATCGTCTGACTTCTCTTTTTGAGAATCACAACTCATATATGGATGATATTCGGCCCCACATTAATAATCAAATATTCAAACATTTGTCCTCTGTATTTTTTGAGTTTATGCTTTTTCTTGTTCATTTTTATTAAAATGCTAAAAAGAAAAGATACGAACGACAATATTGTAATGAGTAATGAATGAAATGTCTAGAATGTTATCCATTCTAGACATTTCTTCTCAAAATATTAAATTACAGTATACATTTTATGTCACATAAAACTATAAAAAAAACAGTGTTTAAATGCTTTGTCAAAGAATACTGTAATAATAATAATAAACAATATAAATAACTGAGAACGATTATCAATAGAATAACTCTTTTACAAAGACATTAACAAACAAAATCAAACAAATTATGTACCTAATAAAATCAACAATTACCTAAGGATTGTCAGAAAAAAGTATCACTTGTGTAACTCACAGTTTAGCAAAACTGAACATTTTCGTGTACCGAGAGTGAATTTGGTATACATACCGACGGTCTGCGGGAGAGAGAGAGGCGACGCCATTTTCGATCCCAATTTTTTAAGAGTACGGGTGTTAAATAAAACATGAGTAACACATAAAAAGTCAGTTTGTAGCCTATACTTAATAGTAGTAGTTTTTATAAAATACTAAAGTCCAACAACATTTATCGAATTTTAAAGCTCAAACATTTTATATAAGTTTTTCATTACATTTCGACAAACATTGAAATAATAGACTCTCCTTATCTCTCAAATATGAAAGTTCTGAATTTTACATTACTTACTTCAATTTTTATTAAAGCATAAATCATAACATATGCAAATAATTTATCTACCTATATATCCACATATATAGTATAAAGTGTGTATTATAAAATTGTCTTATAAATGTTTGCTCAATATACTCCCAAACATGTATGGGGAGTATCGGAAGATGCCTCCATGAGGATTTTTTTATTATTTTAATACATTTTTTTTATACAATGTGTATTTTGTACCGTCGCTATAATGATTTCGTGTACAATAATGTTTATATAACAATAATAGATTAAATATAGATGAATATTGAATATGCAATAAGCCTTACAATATATCAGAATATAGTACATGCCATGCATAGTGATGAAATAGTTTAACTCAGTCGCTGCTATACAAAGTATCATCCAAGCAATGCTTATGTTGTGGATCGATAGTTACTTGTAATTTCTCTAGAGATATTTTTGTTTTATGTTGACCAACCAGAAGCGACGACTACTTTATTTGGAACAAAATTGAGAAATATTTTGTTCAGGGATGACAATAGAAATGATGTTAATTGACCTAACTTCTTGCGTTTGCCCTGGCTGCGGTATATTATTGATGCTTTACTGTGTTGAATGCAGGAAAATATATGTTAGAAATGCTTCAAACCAGTTTCTTAAATAGGATGTTTAAATAATAGATAGAAAAATTTGCTTCTTTTGCAGAAGTGTTGACGGTTTTGTTGCGGTAATTTTGTGCAACTTTAATAATAATGAATTCTAGTCAATTGCTCATTATTTTTTTTTGTACTAGAATGTTTTGTAAAATAATGTATACATTCATCCAAAAGAGAACTAGACTTATGAATATTGCACTAAAGCTTCTTTAAGGATAGGAAAAGTTGATCTGTAAGTAAAAATGATCATTTATTAATTGATATACCGTCCGACTTTGTCTGCGTGTCGATGTGTGTGTGTAATCTGGCTTATTCTTTTGTTTTGCCCAATTTATGGCAACTTTTTGATTCAAATATGAT
>DVZK01000089.1:0-15313 GCA_018236665.1 Calephelis perditalis | reverse complement strand
AAATTAACTAATTTCACTCAATATAAACACGAAATTCAATAATTATGAAAAAATATGACCATCTTCATTCAAGATGGCGCCAAAACTCTTATTATTTATTAAATAATATGTCCTTTTCTGGGACTGGCAAAGACCTTAGGCCATGATGCCACGTCTTCAATATTAATAAATCCTTTTTCTTTTTATTTAATTTAATTTAATTTTACATGGTAAGTTTCATTTATTAAAGTCATTAGTCATTATAGATCATAAGGATTATAGAATGTCGTGTCAGGGTCTCGAGTGAAGCGGTGGTTTATTTTGTGAGATTTGGCGGCAACGAGGAAATACGTGACACACTATTTTCTTCATAATTATTTCACACTAGCACTTTAACTAATAAAATTAAACTTACTGTCACCTAAATTATCCAATTTTACTCGTAACTAACACGAAGTTTATTAAATGAGTACGAAAAAACTACTACCATCTTTTTCATGGCGGAGCTAAAACCCTTTTCTTTTAATTCGTTTGTCCACAGGAGAGGGGCTAAGGCCAAAGGTCATGCTACCTTTTCATACGTCAGAATTTCCCTTTTTATATAAATCACTGAGTAGGTATTAAACCAACTTAAATACTCAAAATTCAAATAAAGTTCGATTCACATTCTTACTATCTTGTTCCCCCCTTTTTTAATAGCCATTTTTAATTAAGTCCAGTAAGCTTATTACCTATCTTTTTAGTGATGATGACAAGGTAAAGTATACATCAAATCGCTGTCAAGTGATGTATTTTGTAATTGCTGTCTGTATTGTATTTCTGTTGCTCATTAGAGATAGCAAATATAAAACACGTCATTTGACAGCTGTTTGATGTACACTTTGTCCAGTGATCATCTTTAAAAAGATACGCAATCAGGATCCAGAGGTTATTTAAATATTGTTAGGGCAACTAACTACAAGGTAAAGTTTTAAGTCAGAATGTTCGTCTCGCTTTGCTTAGTTAGTTACTTTATGAAAGTTAGAGATTCGTATGTAACAGAAAGAATGAAAGTAGGACAAATACGGTCGACATGTGAATAAATGAGTGAGATCAGAGAAAGAGTGGGATTGAAAGTATCGATAAAAAAATAAAAAAAATTTGCTTCGTCTGTTCATTGGTCGGTTGATTGTGGGTTTATCATTCGGGTTTATTTTTCGGAGATTGTACAATTGTGTTTTAAAAAAATCGGTTTCTGTCAACATACTCGATTCACAGTAGGAATTCAAGTTGAAACTGTTTTCTCACAAACAATACGTACACAGTATGAATCGAAAATGTAAAAAAATATCGGTATAATATCTATGGACAAACTTTTCAACTGGCGCATCCCTAGACAATGCAGTGTAAAAACAATGTTGCGCTCCTGGTATTTAGGGCATTCAACTCAAACAGGTGATACTTTAGGCTAGATTGCTTCTAAAAGTTCAGAATCCTCTAGATGCTTCTGTTTTACAGTTACAGACTCCGTTCTACCGGCATAGGATGTCGTACAGTTTCCCGAATCTGCTCCTCAGGTGGTTTTGGGGATTTATGTTACACGTTGTATAACCATAAATAATTGCTACGTTTTAAGAAACGGGACAGTACCTATTTTATAAAAACGATCAGTTTACATGACATTATATTACCAACAATATGTCACCTAAACATGTCTTAGTTCTAATATTTTAATTCCAATTTTGCGAAATCAGACATTAACTTGATGTAAAATATAAATGAAATTCAATAAAGTTGACTAATGGCGAATGCTTCTGCGAAAAACTAATAAAAAAAAGTAAGAATGCATGAACGAATAAACTTTATCATGCACCAAAACTTAGCAAAAATAGTCTTTCTTTCTTATAATATTTAACTCAAAGGCGGTCTTATAGCTTTGGAGGGATCTCTGCCAGACAACCTTACGATGAAGGAGACAGTATTTAAAAAACTAAGGTAGAAGCTTCATAGGTATTAATAAAAAAACAGTGTTACGAGCATTTCCTCTTTGCTGCCAAATCTCAAAAGATCACTAGATGAGCTTGAGTAATGACTAATGAGGCCACAGTTCTGTGACTTTACTTTAAACTCTGAAAACTTTCTATGACGACCTAAGACTAATTTTGAATAATGTAAGGCCGATTTGATGTCTGTAATCCGATTTCCGATGAATTTGATTAAATGGATGGACTAATGGCAGTTGCTAAAGCCCATACGTAAAACTGATAATTTAAGCGCAATAGGTAGTACTGCAAAAAAAACGACTTCGATTTTATTGAGTCATCTACCAATCTACAAAAAAAAATTTTTTTTCTTAGATTTGCTTTGGGTTTTATCAACAGGTTCAGACTTGGCGACGATGAGAGATGACCCTCGGAAGTAAGCTCTTTCAAACAAAAACAAATTTTAAAATTGGTTCAGAAATGAAGAAGAACTCTAACCATACTTACCGTAGAGTTTCTGCCGCCATAATGACAGTTTCATGTACCGGTTAGGAGAGGGTGTCGGTAGCCTTATTCGATTGGCCCAATATCTTGACCATAAAGCAGCGAGGCACCTGACACATCTATAGTGTCTATAGCCCTCGGTTATCTGTTACCATCAGAAGAGCCGTGTGCTTGTTTGCTATATTGCTTAAAAAATAATAGAATTAAACATTTAAATAAACCCCTGACAAAATCTGAAAAATTACGTCAGCTTTCAAACGAAAAAATCCCACCGAAACCATTAAATCCGTTCAAAAGTTATGATGACACAGACGCACACACACATCTTGTATGTATGTAACTTTTTAACACCATAGTCTTCCAATGGAACCCCCATTGGATTGGAAAGACACCCCTCATTTTGGGCTGTAAAACAAGCTTCAGATCACGTTGGAGATGAGTGTTAAATTTCCCGATCTAAGGCCTTTCTTATTTTCCTGTTTTAGGAATATAATGTACTTTCCTTGTTATCTTCGTCTTTCTATGCATTATTTTTTTTATGATATTGGAAGGCAAACTAGCAGACGGATTTCCTGATGGTGAGAAATTCTCGCCGCCTAGAGACACCAAAGTTGGTAATGGTCCTGAGGCCGGGATGTTATGCTTCGAGCAAAAGTAATTTTACCGGATACCTTACCCTCCGAACCGAACCATGACGTTATGGCGGCAGGAATAGGTAGGGCGGTGGTACCAATCCGGGTGAGTCGCTGCGAAGTACCTAGTCAGATGTCACGGTGTTAGTGACGGTAAGCCTATGCTCGCCTTTCACGAGCTGCCTGACAGGAAGGCAGATGGTCTATTCTGCAAAGGAGCCCGGAACAACAACACCAATCTTCAAAGTTCAACCCTTCAAAACATTGCTTTTAAAAAAAGATTAGATTCCTACTCAATATAATACAGATTTCAGCCAATTACAACGCAAATATAAAGGAAGTATCCGTAAAACACTAAACAAACATTTTGTACAAAGGGTTCAATCAACCTCGGAAGAAAAATAGGATCCCCACACAAAAGAAAAGTAGCTATCACAAACAGCAATGCAATTAAAGCGGCTCGTTTAATTGAGTGTCGCAGTCGATCGCAACTGACATTTGGAAAGATGTGGCGCTCTAACGGTTTTAAAGAAAATAAACTTAATTAAAAAGAAAACGAGGTTACCTTATAGATGTTTGCTTCTTGAAGTATTTGTTGGCTTTAAAAGCAATTGGCGCTGGTTTTAGCTTTCATGTTTCGATTGCGTTTTATCTAATAGGATAGATACTTTGAGGTTACAAACTGAAAGCAGCTTGATATCATCACTTTATTACAAAAGAAATCAATCTATGTGGGTGCTTTAATTACTTAGTTATGTCAAATGTATTGTTGCTAAGAAAAATATTTTTATTGCGTTTTGGATATTTCACATGGAATTATAAGTTAATACTTCCCTTTCACTGCTGATCGAGAGCTGTGCAGCAACTTGCCGGGCAGGAATCAACCGTCTTACCTTTTCCAGTAGTCATAATGACTCTGCCACGTTCCGTACTAGATGGTAGGGTAGCTGTTAGACTTGCACAATAGGCCTTCTATCCTGGCCTTAGGATAGCAAAGCACCTGTGACATATATGGTGTCTATAGACCACGGTTATCTCTTCCCATTAAGAGAGCTGTATGCTTATTCGCTGACCTCTCATATAAAAAATACATCCAACAAAACCACAACTAAAATTGGATAATTTCCACGTTGCACTCTGCTGAGTGACTGGGAAGCTTTTAAAGATCTTAAAGAATAAGCTTGGTTTGTATACGCGGTAAAATGTTGGTCACTAGAAATAAAATTTAGTTAGACAAACATTTTTTTATGATCATATGTCAAAAAAAGTCAAAAGTCATTTATTCTGTTTAGGTGTTACACTAAGCATCTCCCAAAATTTTGCCCTCTAAAACCTGTCGAGTAGGTCATGTAAGTATTATACTAATTTAGCTGTGGGTACTTCTAAGTATATTTGTTTATTACTTAAAACATCGTTACTTAGGTTTGTGCCACACTAGACGTCTCTTATAAAATATTTATTAACCTTGAATATTAGCACATGTCACACGTATTCCATTACATTCAACCAAGTAAATGCTACATTTCTGTTCTATAAATACCTACATAACATCTTTCTTTGAGTATCGCTTTAGCGGTTGATTTGATTTTACTACCCGACATTTTTTTAAACTTCACATAAACTTAAATATTTTTTTTAAATTCTCCGCTGCTTCGGACATGTAGTAAGAATGACAGATGACATAATGACAAAGAATATAATGCATATGCAATATATGCATGGATGGATGTATGGCACCCGGGAGACCTAGGTTGACATTCCACGATCAAATCGCTCGGGTGCTATCCGAAGGTGGTGTAGACTATAGAGGTAAGGAAAAGGATAATGAACGTGGAGGAAGCAAGGCAGGTTTGCAAGGACCGTAAAATTTTGGGACTCGATACTTTCTGCTTAACCCGTAAGGGACTTGGGGTGAAGATATTATGTATGTATGTAAATTTTTTAATTTCATTTAAATAGTGTCATTTGCGATTGCGAAAAAGTCAAAACATTGAAGGTAAGAACATCATAAACCGACCAGATCATTTTCTCTCGACAGATTCCATGTAATGGCTTTTTTATTTCTTTGTTTTTTTTTTGAGGGAATCCTTACTTAAGATTATAAACAACCGGACCAGGTAGGTAATATTTTGAACATAAACTTTAATTTACTTGGCTTATACTGTATAGTGATACCAGATCGTTTAAAGGCAATGATATGATAAACTGAAATTAAATTAGTGAACAAACAGATGCAGAAAATATCAAATGTCCGTCGCTCTCGGGGATTGACTGTTAACCCAGTTATAAATCTTGGCGGCGATTATTAACAATCGTATATCTATTTTAACCAATCAACTGCCGACGGAAACTTTTCATGTGAACATTCAACTAATGACGCAATATCATTTTAAAATTCAATTTAAAAAAATTCAAATTTAGAACATAAAGAATGATTTGTTTTAATGTATTCTAAATGATGAAACGGTTATAAATTTTACAATTTAAACAGCCAACGGCGCAAACTAATTTATTCTAATTCAAAATAAATATGATGGCTACTGGCCAGTGTTTTTTAGTCGCAAAATTTTAGATCATGAATCACAATTTACAATGTGCGACGTCTATGACGGTGGCATTTGCCCGGAGGTCTATGACAATGCTGTGCCAACAAAAGCACAGTGAGAAATGTTGACTTAGGGAGTGGGGGCGGCTGTCCGCATGAGACCACCTACGCTAGGCGTCTGCGTGCGTCGCCTTGCTGTCAAAATAAAAACATTTCTCGTTAAGATACAACTTGGAAGATTGAGTGGGTCTAGCTTTTATGATCGAGCGACTTGTTTTTCGAGGCTCATATCGATTTAATCAATTTTTGTTTCTTACCAAAATGTGCTTCTATAGCAACGACCGTTAACTATTTTTTTACTTTAATAAAGCAATATAAATCTAATAATGTTGACTTGTAAAAGCTTCTTCGGTTTATAAATTTAAATAATTGTATTTGAATAAATCTTAATTCAAGTTTGTTCCAAGATTTTATATATTTTATATAAGCTGTTGCTCCTGGCTTCGTAAGCAAATCGAAGTTATTTAGCTTTCCCTCGGTAGTCCGTTAAGAGACTGGTATAAATGCGGCTAAAACCTCCTCCTGGATTTTATTTATCTCTTTGCTGAAATGAATTAAATTCGATCAGCTGTTTTGATATGAAAGCAGAGAATATATACAAATACATTAGGTACTAAAGATATTTTACTACATTTACTTTTTCAATATGAGAAGTCAGTGAACAAGCATACGGATATCTTGATTATAAGAGACAACCGTAGTATATCGACACCATAGATGTTATGTTGACAAAATGTTGACCTATTGTACTTACAATCCTACAGGCTACTCTTTACTCTGGAAAGGAACATTACAGAGTCGTTAGTCATGGTAGCAAGAATAGGTAAGGTGGTAGACTCCTAACCGGACATGTTGATAATGAATAATGACCTATTTAACCTGTGCTCGCCTCTTACGAGCTGCCTGGCAGAGAGTTTTTAAAAAGTGATCAATTAGTTATATAACTCCTTGAAACCTAATATCTCTCTTTTAGCGACCTTATATCGCAAAAAGAAGGAGTAACAAGTTATCAATTATATCAATATAAAAAAGAGACAAAAGTTAAAATAGTATCATAACCTTAAACTATACCCCTTACCCCGAACCGTAGACCTTGTGATGAACCATCAGCTCTCAGATTGGGAATGAAAATTTTCGATTTAAAAACCCGTAGTAATCTACGAACTCAAATAGAATCTTGTCGTGTACAAATTTCTTTTCTAATTTAAAAAGGAATTTAAGAAAATAAATACCGAAATTCGAAAACCGAAAATAATCGAGATTGAACCCAAAATGGTAGTTCATTAAACAGTATAGCAGTTCATTTTAAACATTAAACCCTCAACAAAGCTCTCAATTTCCACGGCTTCATCAATCCACTATAATGAGGAGATGCGTCCGGTGATAGGACGTGAGGCGTGGTCCACTAACGAGCTCGCAAAAAGAACTTCCATCCGAGATATTTGTGCCGTTCCAATTACAGAATCGAGAACTCACGAATGTGACTCTAATCGATTGTATGATCTGTCACGATGTGTCTGAGTCTTTTTGAAAAAAAATAAATGTCACTTTTTGGCGCCAATAAAAATGACATTTGCATAAAATATTCAACGGATTATTACTACAATACCACTATAATATGTTAACCTTTAACTTTATTAGATAATTTATTATTGTTTTGATTTGGTATCGGTATAATATTATTGTATATTTTTATTAGCCCAACCAAGATCCACTTCAATTTTACGATTTCGAATTGATATGAGGTTGTTTGATGGTCTGGTCCGGAGTGTGGGATAACCTGTAGGTGCTTGCCAATTTCAATTTTAGAATTTGCGAGGAATAATGATTTCAAATGTGGAATGATTTCAAATGTGGGACAATAGTTGAAAAAGTAGGACCGAATATTTTTTTATTACACATTAAACGTTGATTTCTTTTTATTATAATGAAAAGGAAATCAAAATTCAGATTACAGTCAGTAAGTATTTACTCAAAAATAATAAAAGACTATAACATATACTCACCTAGAGTTATGTACTCCTTTCTAATACACTTTATTACACTTTATTAAACAACTATAATTTGCTTTTTTTAATAAAGTATAAGTAAAATATTTTAAACATAAATCATTTATTACTATATGCAATCATCAAAGGCACAACTCTTTAATTAATCGAGAAGATAATAGATATAAGAAAGTTGAGATAACATTTAGCGTCCGTCAAACACTGAATCGGACGTTTTTTTTAAAGCTTGTAAAAACGGGCGTTTCGCGTGTAGCGGGACAGTTGGCAACCCTATCTGTAGATTTGCATACTGTACCTACATTTGTAAGTGAAAGGGAGAAAGGACATTTTAGATCAAAACAGTACAACTCGATATATTGAAATATGATAAGTTATACCTAGCGGTTAGCAAAGTAAATATTAGCAACAAAGCCGGCTCTAATATGAATATGTTAATTAAACAGCAATAATGAGATATCAGTTTTAGTGCTTATGAGGTGTTAAAATATACATAAATAATTAATTACTTAATTATTTTTATCATTACATCTTTAAAAGCGATTAATAAATATATCTTTAATAAAATATGCTAAGTTTTTTTAATACTGCAACATAAAGAAATTTTATGACACTTGGGTGCTAGTAACATTTAAAAAAAATATTTTATTGTAGGTAACGCTTGTCAGACGTATAATATAAATGACTTTAGCTAAGAATCAGCTCGATTACTTCACCTTCCAAACAAAATTTCTGCATAGTAATCCGTTCATTTGTTTTAGGAGGTTTTGTATACAGACATACATACACAGACAATCTAATAGTTTTTTGTCGGAGTTTAAAAATTACATTTATTTACCAACTGCGTACCTATATGTACATATTTAACATAGATATTACGTTGATATACGAATTGATAAAATAAAAATCTTGAATGTAGCATGAATATAATATAATAAGTACCTTTTTTTGTTACAGGTACCTACATTTAAAAGACGAATTCAGACGACTTGATTTTATAATAATTACTTATTGCTGCCGTTTAGGCTGAATACCTTTTTCCCATTAACATACTCGCCATGACTAGTTCTGACAATAAAAATACCATCCAAATCAACAGGTGCTTGAAATGAATGTCAAAAGGAAACACAGGATAAAATGACAAGTGGACCCACAAAAACAGTTTCCCGGAATCGGTAGCGAGTGTATGAGATATGTAGAGAGATAATATTAGTTGTTTCTTTCTGTGAACTCTACTAGGATTAGGTGACATTTTTTATGGAATTCGAAGGCACAGAAACAGACGGATTAAATATACAACTTCTCATGCAATGCAAGTTAAAACTTTATTTAAAATCCATTTAAAAATAAGATAGTTAGTGGATTTTTAAAATAACTGGAAAATTATATAAGTCTCATGCAGTAGTTGTTAATTAATTATTTCTAAAAACTTATTAATTCTAGCAAGTTAAAAATATTTTACAAAATCAAGAATAAGTAACTAATGTTAATAAAATTAAAAACTTTTTTACTGAAATTAAAGATTTTTTTTGTTATTTTTTCAATCTATTACTAATGGTAATACATGAAGGTAACAAAAAATATCAATCGCTTTCTACAAAAATAAGAAAAGAATATCTAAGCGATGACTAATCTTGCTATATCACAGTACAACCTAAAAGCTGAAAAAGTTAAATATTATATAAATATATATCTTATACGTAGATGGAGTTGCACAGAGTATCGATATTTATAGACCCGTCTGGATGTACATTTATTACTCTTTTCATACAAACATGACGGTTTTAGAGACTCTTGTCATTACCCTGGGATAATATCTGAACGATTTGGCCATGAAATGTTAACCTAGGTCTGCATGCACTATTTCACTGTTGGTATATCTATTTTAATAATCTTCCATCTGCCTTTATCAATATTTCTTTGGTGAAATAAAGTCCCTAAAATATTCTTTTTATAATAACTTAGCAGTCAGCATACAATGTCGTGATACAATTTCCCACAAACCCTCTCCCAGGCTATTGCTGACACATTAACTGCGAGCAGTCCATGTGTTGGGTGGAACATTTGGCTCCCGGATTGATATATGAATTTTGGGACACATACATATGACGTTTTTTAATTTACCTATTTATAAGTTTTTATTTATTAGTACAATGAAAAGCTCTTGTCTTATTCTGTACGAAGACATCCCCGTTTATTTAAATCAAATCTTGATGAAATATTGCTAGAATTTTCAACAGATCAAAAATGTTGAGTATTTTTTTGATACTTCTTTACTTTTTTTATTTATCTAAGGACATGAAAATGAATAAATAAGTACAGTAAATGTTAGACGCTATTTGTTTTTCTGCTACCATTTGGACTGCATTTTGTTCCGGTGGACACAAAACGATCAATAGATATCAATAAACTGCCCAGCACTTTAGAATTGAAGTTATTGTAATATCTATACACAAAAAGCTTCCAAAGGAACGGTTTCCAGAGAAATTGAATCGTGAAGGTTGACAGGACTAGCGTCACATCAATGGCGGAAGTGATTTATCAATGGCCCGGTAAATTGTTTACTTAAGGACAATTTAAGTTAAAAGGCCATGCCAAATTCCATCATAAAAGAATTTTTGGGACCGCATTGAGCGTGCCGTGATGCTGTTAGGGTGACCAAATCTGCTTCTTCGGCGTCCGGATAGCAGCACTTCGTGCTATTTAGAGATTGCGTGTCTGGAATTAAGCTTAACATATTTTTTGGTATACCTAAACCTCATTATCTCTTTTACATACCTACACTTTTTGTTGCAATATACTTTTAAGATTGATGACTTCTTTAAATCCAATAAAAGAGAGAGGAAAGCATGGACGGATGGAATAACCTAAGGAATATATTGTCGCGGACGTTTCTAACGAGAGACCAGGGTGTTGCTGTACCAACACAACTGTATGGAATAATTTAGATGTATCGACTATCCGCTAGAGGCGCTGACAATAACTGATATATTTAGGGATATTAAACGTATACGCGATAGTAAAGTAAATCATTTCGAAAACTCATACTTGGCACACTGATGAATACTTAAATATAACGTCGTATTTTAAACGCTTATAATAATAATTGTGAAACTACGTAATAAAACATGTTTTTACTTTAACTATTTGACTAATGACTATAGTAAATACGCAAGTACTAAAAATAATTTTCAGTATTCGTATTTGTGACCATATAGTAGGTATGTTTTAGAATTGCCGAGGAAGGGAGCGAACATTCCTAATGTTTACTTTGATTACATAATTATATAAGCATGTTAAAGAGTCAAAAACCACAAATAATATTAAATAATAATAATTATTAGCATACAACGAATTCCTCATCTTACTTTTATAAGAAAATTTGCCAAAATTTTTGGAAAGAATACACACATGTATAATATATTAAATAAATAAAAAATAAAAGAATGGTCGCACTAGTTGAGGCTGCATGAAATTGACTTTGTCACTGCTCATAAATCTTCGCGCCAAAACAATATGGCGTCCACACTGACACGTTCGAATTTAAACATCGTCTGTTTACACAACATCGTATGGGACCTTTTCTTGTTTTTTGTGCTTTCGATTCGTTTTAAAATTGAATTGTGTTTTATCTCAATACAAATTTCTTTTACAAGATATTCTGAGTAGAGGAAGTTTGTAGAAATGATAATTCTAGTGCTTATTTTTATAATAAACATTGTTGCCTGCTTATGCATAGTTATATATTGTTTTGGCTAAGTATGTGAAGATATTTACCCTCTATTTTTAGGGTACTAGATAGTAGAGTAATTGGTATAGGTACTTGCACGCGTGAGCTAAGATCCTGGCCATAAATAGGCGTTACACCAGTGATATCAGTGGCATGGTGTCTATAAGGCGACGTAATACACGCAATATGTTTATTCGCTGTCGTACAACATTTAAATTAAACATACCTATACCGCCTTACCACAAAAAAATTAGACGTCTATTTAATCAGATATTAGTAAATATATTGTCTTTGGTTTAACTAAACTTTATCGAAAATTGACATCCAACCAACAACGTGCTGCACAAAGAGTATAATATAAATACTACGTAATAGTATATAAATACTACGTAATAAGAGGCGGGACTTAATATGAAAGAACTTTCAATTAATAAATTTAAGAAATGTGTTAAATGTAAATATAATGAAAAGGGTTATTATGCCATTACTGAATATTTAGCTGATAAAACTGCTTGGGATTAATTGCTCCTCATGCCAGTCTCATACAAATGTAATGTATCGTTACATTAATTATTGTAAACATATTTTAAAATACAAAAAAAAGCCCACTGAGTTTCTTGCCGGATCTTCTCAGTGTGCGGCCGCGTTCCGATTCGGTGGTAGATTATATTACATAGACGCGTCACAAGTTCCTTTTGAGGTTTATGTGAAATAGAGATAAGTTATTATTATTATTAAAAAGGAACAGTCTACTATCTAGAAATGTCATAAGTTTCTCAAAACATGAACGAAAGCCGCAGAAAGCTGTTAGTTAAATAAACGAGATTATTATGCAAAAGTCATTTGTAAAATATGAAGAGGCTCGACATATGAATTATACAGGGTGCGTAAGCTTTTCACTGGCTGGAGAGGTGCCAGGCCCGAGTCGGCGGGCAAACTTTCTGCGTTGGCATCCCATATTTCTTGGCTCGGGCTATAAATGTCACCAGGACCCAGTACGTAGCACTATCAATCTGGTTTTGCATCGCTATCAAGTGCCGCCATCTATGGGGACTGGGCGCCAAGATACACTTTTAATTTGTTTTTAACGTAAAGCATTTTAAAGAAGACAGCCAGATTTTTACCGTCAAATCTAATTGTACTTATAATAAAATTGTAGAAGAGTGAATTCTGAATATTAAAGATATTAAAAACTCAGCTTAAACTGACCAAATAACTTGAAATCGGGACCGTACCTAGAGAAACATTTGAAGGCACATCGGTACATATCTTCAATATGAATATTATTACTTAATGTAGTGTTACTTGTTGTTTCTTGTTTTTAATTTGTAAGTGTTTTGAAGTTTTGTTAGACCTGTAGGGTTACTCTTGAATCTCGATTAATGCAATATTGAAAATTGTAATCAGATCTGTCACTTTAGGTAGGTACTCTTGAACACAATACTAGCGAATTGTTAAAGTTTAATTAATAATAAACAATATTTGTTTTATCCGAATGACTGAATTTTGTTGAAACTAAATGTTAATCATCCGTCATTGCTTTGTTCCAGAGTACCTAAAATGACAAATCCGATTCAAATTTCCAATTTGCATGAAATCGATATTCAAGAGTAACCCTACAGGACTCATGAAGGAGTGTTAGATTTGAAATTGATATTGAAAAAGTAAAATAGAGTTAAAATTTATTTTTACTATATGCGAAACAGGTTAATAAAAATATATAAATATCGGTTTTCGACTTGGCGACAACTAGTCTGACAGATTTATAATACATACTCGTATTTTATCTAACATCTCAGATTCTTCAGATTTTACGATTTCGTGTTAAGGAGTTCGTGGTAGGTATTTTACGATCATATTCTGGACTTTCAGTAGTAAAATTATATTTGTCTGCAATAGAGAAGGATAAGTAATCTTTTATATAAAAATGAACTTCCATTTCCCTTGGTATAAACGGATGGCTCATTATTTTTTTGTTGTGTTCGCTATTGGCAGGAGAAGGTTAATATAAAAAAAAAACAATATTCATAGTTAGGACAGGACAAAGTCTGTCGTGTCTGATAGTATTGAATAAAACTGATCTTTTAATTTCAAATAAAGCAAAAACAGAAATCAAAACTAATATTTTTCTGTCTCTTGCAAAAAGAAGTTACATATATGTCGATCGGCGACATATATAATATAAAGAATAGAAGAAAAAAACCCTAAGATATTTCACCATTATTTTTGCAGTTAGAGGAACTCTATCAAAAACACTCTTTTTATAAATAACAGGTTTTTTTCAGTTTTTTTAAATGTATGATTGAGATAGATTTTGGCTGCAATACGCATAGGTTTCATGGGAGTTTACTCAAAAATTTTAATTTTATTGTTATTTTTATTCAGTCTAATAAATTTTAGCATCTCATAATATTATACGAAAATTATATTATTCAATTTTTTTATCAATCTTTTTTACGGCACCTATTGAATAGCTATCAAGCAGACAAATTTCCTTGTTATAAAATTCAGGACAATGCGTGAATAAAGATTGACACCCTCTTTCGTCCCTCATGGTTCATGATTGCCCTGATATAAGCTTATATTATTACAAAAGCGCGCGTGTGTCATTATTGTGCTGCGACGTTCTTTTAAATCTATGATATCTCCTAAGATATTTCTTGATATCAAATTCTATAAAACGCATGTTTTGTAAAATTAAATAATTGTGAAGAATAACGTATATATTTGGGAGATGATTAATATCAATAATGTTTGTCATAACACCTAAGCAACAAATTTATCATTTTTCCCCATGTTAGTCCTGGTCCGCCGAGTAGAATCGTCCATCTGCCTCTCTGCCAGGCAGCTCAAAAGAATTAAAATATAGGTCACGAGTAACAGGACCACTGGCGGCAGAGTGCTGTGTAGCAACTTGCCCGAATAGAGATGTAAGAGAAGGTGGGGTAGCCGGTAAACTTGTACAATGGCTTCACGTGCCGGCCACAGGACAGTGACGCACCTATAACATCTGTCACAGTCAGGGGAACCGCGTTCTTGTTTGCTGTTTTTTGCTATAAAAATAACAGCTAAATCGCTAATAATGAAAAGGGTTATAGTAAGAACCTCAATCTTGCTATCGCAGACTTTATTGTAGAAGTTTTAAACATATTTTTTCGTACATGGTATTCGCTAACTGTTTATGTAGCACACGCAGTGGAAACTCTAAAAAGGAAATAATTTGATGAAAGATTAAGATGATAACCAGGCTTTGTTTACATAGTTGTGCTGACTAATTTTTAAAGCAAAGTTTTAATTTAAACCGGCCGTTTAATGTAAGTGAAAACAGAAAAAAATCTCTTTCTAAAATTCAGTTACATACACGTAGATACACACAAATCTAATAAAAGCGTATCCAAAATGTATTTACGAGAAAAATAAAATTCCCTCCTCATCAAAAAATAAAATTGCCTTCCTATCACAGAGTTTATTCTTAAGAATCTTGAATAACATTAGCAAGAACAGTGTTCGCTGTCAGTGTCCACCAGGAGCGCAGTAAAACCCTTAGACTATGGTGGACATAGCGATTTTACGACCGCGTAGGCTGTAATTTACGTCTATAGGGTAAACATACCGGTTATCGGCCGTTTAAGCGACTTGGTAACTTCTCCCTATGTTTTTTTTCTTAATTCTGCATGCTAACAATTTGTAAAAAATATTTTATCAAGCTGCAATGTTGTAGTTTCATTGAAGCTTAAGTTTGCATACATATCTTTACCTCATATTTTACAAATAAACATTAATCGTAAAAACAGCAAAAACACCGGTTATCGGCCCTTAGACCTAGCTATCGGCCACCAATATACCCCTTAACGGCCACTAAATTTATGATAGAAAAATGACTCTTATATGATAGG
>DVZK01000088.1:0-15373 GCA_018236665.1 Calephelis perditalis | reverse complement strand
AATCCACTAAAATAAGTCGATTGTTACAATTTTATTGGAGCTGCCGGTTGATCTATAATAATAATTAAGTTCTAGGTGAAAGATTTTATCCCTTGATCTGTAACTATGTTTCAGTTGTTTCGCCAGTTATAGCACTAGCACATTCTAGACTAAAGCAAATTTTCAAAAATACTTGCATATTTTGTATTCGAAAGTATTAAATTACCGGCATTTTTATAACACAACTCGTTGAAAATTTACACAAAAGATGGGTATATGGTGTAGGTCGTTGTTTTTGTTAGATATAATATGACTTGCTTCTTATTAGAGCTCTCTCCGGCCATTGTATACAACTGCCCAAAGCTGCTAATAAAAAACTTACCATTATAAGTATCATTAAACATTATTTTATACTTTAAAACTGATCACTTCATCAGGTAACTACATATAATTGAACTTTGTCGTTTGCGAACCAATCACATGCTGTAAATATGAAGTTATAGAGATGTGGAATTATAATTATATTTTAACAATGTATCACAGACAAGCCAATGTTGTAGCAATCGAACATTTACTTTAATATATAGATATATACAACACAGAGATACTGTAGGAATGTTTAAGATAAAAATGTCGGCAATAGCAAGGGTACAGTACAGTTACACGTTGGTTCATTACTAAAATGTTACAATATATATATTTTCTCGTAAGATTTTCATTGTACAATATTTTAATAATAATAAAACGTAGTTTACAGACACAACCGGCTGAGAAGACTGGCAGTTTACATTTACTGGTTAAACTATTGAAAGCATATACCTTTAAAAAATCAGCCTTGTGCGAACGGGCTTTGAACTACCTTCGAACGACATCAACTTTTCTGCTTTTGATATACACTTATTTGTAACCATTGGATTAGGTTAATATTTTTGAGATCTTCGCTTAAGTAGCTGTACGTAAATTACAACTTATGAAATTTGCAGCCTTGTGAAAGATGGATACAACATATGTTTTGACATTTTAAAAATTTTGATTGATGACGATGTAAACGAGGGACCGCTACCAGCGCGGCATTCTTAAGGTCAACCAATGGTAAACTAATATTTAAAAAAACTTTAGAGGGTTCAGTAGCTCTTTCATAATTATCGAAAGTAATCAAAAGCGACTCAAGGTAAAGGCTCAGATAAGTTGGTACAGTTACTTACAGGCTGCTACAGTTCCGTAGCAGTAGGTATGTTTTATCCCGGGCTTTTTTAAAGAGTTAAGAGCTCCCTGCCAGAAGTCCCCTGTCTCCGCCGGACATATTGTTACGGTCTAGCACTGGTGTACTGATATAGAAGAAATCTCCTGTAGGTACTTTTTCGTAGACGTCTGCTTTATATTTCGGTATAAACTCTGCTTTCCTAAGATATATCTTATACTAGGTAATGAGAGTAATAAAGGGAAAAACTGACCTTTTAGTTTTGGTGCTTAACGATTCGCACGAATTGATACCACCGACTGAACTTTTCCTGCTGTAATAACGTCATTGCTCAATACTGTCGTGTTTCGGTTCAGAAGGGAGAAAAAAGGTGAGAAAATCAGCTCTAAACCGGTTCATATAAAATAATATTTTATATAAAAATTGGCAGCTCATGGTTCAATCGAAATGTTTAGAACCGTTGAGTGATGACTGTTGTCACAGATAATATTATTAGTCACAGACTAATGCTTAAAAAAGCTAACATGTGATTGGGTTCGAGCGACAGCTCACTAACGTGATTCTAGAAGTTGAGTTGAACGAGCTGATCATCGGTTGACGCGTTGTGGTCTATTTACCCTGGTCCTGTAGACCTTACTGTAAGTAACCAATAAACTTTCACAAAACACTCCTAAAATGGAGGACCTAGGACCTAGGACCGCCCGGAACATTGTTTCGAGGATGCGTACCCCATTCCTCACCATCACGACATCCGGTTGCCGGTTTCTATTGCAATTCCATTAAACAATCCGTCGATCCAAGAGTGCAACTTCTCAATTTTAATTTAGGGGTTGTGTTTCTCGTAAGTATATCCAATGAAACTTATTAACCCACGTATCAAGTTAAGTCAGTTTTATATAATTATTGAAAATGACTTCCGGACTACCGTCATATACCTATTGTTGGTGTGCAAGACAATACATAAAGCAAAAGTGAAAGAAATTAAATTTACAAGGAATTTTTGTAAGTCCATTTTTTTATTAAATTTTAATACCATATGAGTAGGTATACAATGCATTAAAATAAGCGTCGGGAATGGATTATTTGTTTGTGGTTTCAGATTATTATTTTTGTTATTTTTCGAGTGGCACAATCAAAAATAAATACAACAAAATGGAATCACCATTTTCGTCTGCTGGATGGAAGCTGCATCTTTTATTTATAGCTAATAAATGCAGTGCTGTTTTTAGTTTTTTTTTACAAATACATCGAACGAAGGGTTTGTTGTAAATTTTTCGTTGTCACTGGAATATTGTGTTCGGAGTCAATAAAAATGTTACAGAAGGTTTACAGTGAATCGACTACATCAAAAACGCGTGAGTATGAGAGGTATAAAGCGTTCAAAAGCGGTCGAGATGTGGTGAAACATGTATTTCGCTCCGACAGGTACGGCGTTAACGTCTGCAGCTGAAGTCAACATCGCAAAAGCGAAGGAAACTGTGAATGAAATTTTGCACTAAGATATTACGCTTTCGCTCAAGGCCATCATTGTAAAAGAATTTTCAACCAAACACTCAACATGTACCACCGAGCCACCACCACATTCACCAGACATGACACTAGCCGACTTTGTCTTTAGAACACATAAAAGAGGATTCGCGTCGAAAACCGATCTCAATCCAAGAAACGATTTTTTCGATGATTAGATTATTTATTAGCGTATGTGAATCGTTTCTGAGGGAGCATACTTACATATATAGTTTTACGCCAAGTCCCTTACGGGGTAGGCAGAGAGTATCGAGTGCCAAGCCTCACGATCCTGGCAGACCTGGCTGGCTTCCTCCACATTCATTACCCTTTGAAGCATACTTTGAAGGTAATGAAACAAATTTTGATAAATAACAAACAGTTTGTGTATTGTTGATCTTTTCCCGGTACTATCTTGAAAGAGTCTATCAAATAAATCCAATATCCAACGACTAACGAATATAAAATAAGCAATAAATAAAAGTAAAATTTTACTGAAGCTAATTTGTTTCAAGTCCGACGAAATTATTGTATGACCTGTGACATTTTTTGCAATACCATAAAATATCACGTATTGACGCATCATTTGTAAATTTTAGTAATATTTTAGTCCTAAATTCGTAATATTTTTAGATCTTTTCTTTACCAACGAATATAATATAACAATAATTTATTTCTGAGATTTTTAAGTCTTACGAGAAAATACACATTTGAGTACTTAATCGATTCCGTCGTTCCTGAGGGCCTAACCAGGGTCAGCTTGAATTTGGTCACTTGGAGAATAAGGTATGACAAAATATGTACATATATAAGTAGGTCCTTGCGATTCATCTTTACCTAAACCTTCTGCCATAAATTTACTTACTTGTGGAAACTAAGATTATAAAAATATAAATACAATTTGTTATTTATTCAATGATATGCGCGTTGTAAGATTTCACAACTTATTCATAATACAAACTAATATTATGTTTGTTTGACGATAAATCGTTTCTGAGGCGGTACTCGATGTTTCAGATCGACCATTATTTTCACTTAAGAAAAAGCAAGTTTTGTTTGTGAGAGCTAATATCATTCGGTTTTATATTTAGTCACCAAGATCGTTATTTAATCAACGAAATATTTATTTTTCCACGCATATATTTTTAATTTTGCTTACTATTGTTAATGTTTGTAGACCAAAGTGTATCTTATATGGTGATTATCAGATCGGAGAGTAATGTGTTAACCGCGAGCTTTTTACAATTTCACCGATCTCTACAAATCATAGACATAAAATTCTACATAAAGGCTAAAATATACAATTATATATTCAGAATTAAGTTTACTATTGTGCATCTCCATATATCTTCATATGTATATTCTACAATATTTGTATTTAACTTAAGATTTAATTCTATAATAGTCTCTACACCTAATTATGGTTAATAATTAGTATTTCATGTTTAAAATTACATGTAGTGATACTGACTACAACGCAATTACCTAGATATATGGTTGAGTACATTGTGCATTGTTTTATTTATGATTTAATATATTAATAAGTAATTTGGTGTCGCACAAGTGGCGCGGTCCGCGTCCCCGTCCGCGCCCGCTCACACATACACCAACAAACCTTAAAGTGCATCACAATTTATTTTGAATAGCATTATAATCGTATCACAAAGTAATTTCTGTTTGATATAATATGAGATTCTTTTTTGCAAGTGGTTGAACTCAGTAACTGATACAGTCCTTATCTATTCTAATATTTTAATTTAATCTCACTGATTCGATAACGTAATTATCTCTAGTAGCGTTAGATATATCCTTATTTAAAGCGAATATTTACATAACCAATGTATGCAGTTTATGCAGTAAATACATAATATATCACGAAGCATTACTATTGTTTACCATTTTAGCAATGGCATGTGAGTTCTTATTTGTTATTGACTAGGTACGGGTTATTATTATTTATAAATAGCCTAATTATTAAATTAACTATCTAATGAATGAAATTAATTCGTTTATTGACTTAAAATTAATCGAGATCGACATAAGTGGGTCTAGGTATGTGACTACGATACAACATACGTATGATACATGTATCTTGTATCGTACTCTAAGGTGAGGTCATTCACCAATGTGTGTGTGTGTGTGTGTGTTTGTGTTTGTGACTAGTGACAAATTGTTAAGGTTACAATTCTGATAACATTCAATGAATTTTGTGTACTCTAAACTCTGACTATAACAGAATCACTATTTGTAAAACATCACTGAACGGTTTAGATATTCACCTTTTCAAATTCCACCACGTCACGATGTAGGTAGGTAGGTACCCATACAATGCAGCACAGTAAAACTGCAACAGCCGACTCCGACCGTTACATCGGGTAGGTACCATGTCTCGAGTTGATAGTTATTATTTCGACAGTGAGCAAGTCATTCCGAAATGGTCCCACATACATTTTTATTAACATCCGACTGACGGTTTTTGAGTTACACTTAATGATGCATAATTATTTCATCCATCATCATTGATAAGATCGTCACGTTCGGTGAAAAATCGTGATAAAGTGAATATGGGACCACATCAGAATCATGAGCTATCTTTCTAAAAATATACTACAAAAGTTAGGTAGAAGAGCTACAGAAATCGGTTGCCCGACAGAGGTGACGGAGTAATCGCGTAACAATCATACAAAAAAACATACACTTGAGAGAACCTCCTTTTTTTGAAGTCGTGTAAACATGGATTTTTACATTTTATGGGATAAATATTAAATCTACGATCAGTTAAAATTATCACTTACATACGGAGTAGGTACATGTTACTGATTGGATAATTTAGAGTGGTCCGATGTTTCGTGTAAAAATAATTAAAATTAAGTATCGATGATATGAACATTTATACAATTTGTTTTAATTGAATAAATTTATAAAACGAGGCCAGCTCTTTCAGTATTCATAAGGTAGTTTATTAAAGTTTTACACCAAATTCCAACACCGGTCAAATATAAAAAGGTTGTAATGTAAACATATAAATGCAAATCGTTGTACAAATCTAAAATAATTGAGTAAGTTTTTTATTGTCATAGAATAATATTAATTTGGTGGAGTGTTAAAGTAAATAGTTTTATGGTATACTAGCGACTTGCCCCGGCTTTGCACGGGTATAAACTATACATTTAAACCTTCTTCTTCTTCATCACTTTATCAATTAAATAACGTATCAAAATCCGTTTCGTATTTTTAAAGATTTAAGCATACAAAGGGACATAGCGACAGAGAAAGCGACTTTGTTTTATAATATTATGTTGTGATGTAAATATTTTGGTGTTGGATAATGGTATAAGCACTTGCCTGGCGTGTGCAAGTATATATAATGGTACATTATATATAATAAGCCATAAATAGCTTACAGAATATTGAGCCATTGTAGTAAGTATATAATAATACATTATTATATTATCTATGATTTAATTTTCACTATTTAAAGCTCTTAGTTTTCATTTTATGCGAGTAAACTTGATCGCATAGAATACTTAAAGCCCATCTAGTGTAGTTAGTCTTAAGACTACCCCTGTTGGCAATAATATTAAGAGTTCAGGTAGCATTTAGTTATTATATACGTAGGTATTAAAAATCTTTAATTTAATAATATTTATAGTCTACTTTATTATTGATTCTATCGCGTTTCTCTGCTTTTGATTAATTTTTAAAATTCAAACAAAATTTTGCAAAATAAAGAAACATTTAAAAAATAACAACATTTTGTATCGTGAAATCGTGCAAAGTTAATTAGAAGTTAAAATTTTCGCTTGCAATGTAATGTTATTGCCAATTTAATGCTGAATGAACATTTTAAATATATTTAGAAAGAAAAAAAATACAATTTGGAATTAACACTTTCCTCGACGTTGTTTAGAACAAAAAAAGTAGCATGGGAAAACTTCCGATAATATATTTTTAATCTTTCTCAATAAGCACTATGCTACTTTAGGTTGGTTCTCGTTTATAATTATATAAGACCAGAAAATATAGTTTTTCAATCAACATATTATCATAGACGTAACTCCAAATACTACTACACTACACGTAATATCCACAAAGGTTTTTGTAAGAAAGGTCACTTAGTCGAATTCACTCCACCAACATTGTCCAATTCAATCCGTTTCCATGAATCGCAGCGATTTGTACAGACTTGGGTTACACAAGCGTATTGTACGTTAAGCTTTTAAATCCAATTAATTTAACTAAACTCATTAAATAGTCCACACTTGTACTTTTTCTGCTATGACACACCAACTAGCCTGATCGTAATATGAAGACACAACATGAAGACTCTCGACATATTTTTCAATTAACTGATCTAGCTCACCCTTTTTAAATACATGATAATATCTATGGTATGTTACGGCTCCACCTTCAGAAGGTAAACTGTCCGAACCGTCACTTAAAGAAGGCAATAGAGGAGCGTGAGGAATGGCTCTAGTGGGAACTGCTGGCATGGGAGCTGTGTCTTCAGATGAAGACCGAGTTTCTAATAACTTCTTTTCTTTTGAAGACTCACTACAAGATGGTAGGGAAGCCAAGCTTGCACATCCTAGAGAAGCGGTGCTTCCTGTTTTATCTCGACGACTCCAATCACTTCCAGCTGATGTATCACTAGATTCTATTGAAAATCCAGATTTTAATGGAGCTGTACTTGTACTTGACCTTGAAGTTATCGACTCAGGGCTGATTTCCATTTTATCTAAATCACTTGAATCTGTTGATTGACCCACTTTTAATGAAGATCTTTTATCAGTACTTGTGCAGAGAGAATCTACACTGATCTCTGATTCAAGAGAATAACCAGTTTCGAGTGATTGACTTATATCGTACGCACCTGAATCAATGGTAATTTCAGGATTGCCATTACTTGAAGATATAGCACTGTCATCGTCTGGATTTTTTGTTTCTAAATCAGGCAATCTTTCGGTTGATGTAGTTCTCATATTATATTGAACGTTGGCGTAGTTGTTAAGGTATATGTCTTCTTCATTTGTTACCTTAATTGATCTTTTTAGTTCTCTGTATTTGTTTATAATTGGGTCAACATCCTTAGATCTTTTCTTGCATTTTGTTTTTGTTACGCACTTGGGAAACAATTGATTGATTTCAGTTTCCTGGACATCTTGTAATATTGTCGTGGATTTTGTTCTATCGTTAACAGTCCTAGCTGGTATCGAGGCGTCTGTATTTAATTTATTGTGAGGATCTTCTAAATGTTGTAAGCTATCAGACAGTTCATCAAGTATTTTTTGCGTATTTCTGTCTTCCTCTTCTCTTTTTAACCTGAGAGATATACTTTTTTCACTACTACTGCTGCTTGGTAAATCAAAATCTTCATCGTTTATACGCTTTGAGTACTGATCTATTTCTTGCAATAACTTTTCACTTAGTTTTTCAGCAAATTCTGCGAGATGTGGGCTCCGTTCTTGTGCTTGTGGTATCCAATCTTCCTCTTTAGCAAGCATGTCTGACTTACATGTAACCAATGGTTCATTTGCTTGAATTCTGTTAAAACTTTCAGACTTTGAAATTGATTTTTCTGAATCTGTGCTGGACATTGAAATGGAATCGTAGGGTAAACGGGTTGGACTTCTATGAACTTTTGTCATGTTTTCGTCTAGTGATCTTCCTTCGGGTCGATTAGGAGACAACCTGTTTAAGCTCCATGTAGAATTACTAGTACTACCTTGCCTCGGTGAACGGTCTTTCGATCTGCGACCTGGAGAAAGCCGCTCTAAACTTGAAGAACTACCGCTAGAACTCGTGTGTGATTGTGACCTAGATCGGTCTTCTAATATTCGTAGATCACCTGGAGATAATTTGTTTAAACTCCAGTTGCTACTGCTGCTACTGCTAGATGCACCTTGAACGACTGCAACTGTTTCCGTGCTTTCCATTTTGTCCAAGGTACGCCGTTTGGATCTCGGGCTAGATTGGATCAAAGTCTCACACGTCTCATCGAGGGAGTGTGCCTCGACAAGACCTTGGGTTGGGGGAATTTTGTTGGCTGATGTTATGTCTTCGACCTTCGTTGGCAGAATAAGCTGATCTGAAAAGTAAGACAAAGTATATTTAAGGATGTAAGCTAACTGTATATGTTATTACGAGCATAGATACACTGCAAAGAACCAAACTTTGGTCGTGACATCTGTATAGTGTCAAAGATTCACGTCTTATTATCGATTAGGTCTAAAAAAGCAAAATTAGATAACAGTTTAAGAAATTGAAAAACCTGTACCTGGCAGGGGCAGAGTATGGAGTGCCAAATGTCACAATCATTGCATACCATGGCTTCCATAGCTTCCTCCACATTCATAACTCTTTTCATACAAACACGCCAGTTTCGAAGTCTAAAACTCAAGTAACTTAAGCGATTAAGTAATGTAAGCCTTGGTCTCCCTGAGTTGGTACTTAAATCCATCCACAATATCAAAAATATTTGTACGTTAGTTGAAATAAAAAGTAAAAAAAAATATCTTAAAAAAAGAGTATGATCCTTGGTTTTCATTTGTGTGGATGCTTTATTAAGAGATATTGAGAGCAGATAAACTACTTTTTATATTAGTATACATATTGCAATTACAACGAACGTCAGGTAGGTACCTGACTGTTTTGTTGATGCACACGGAAAAATGAGTGTAAGTATGTCGTACTACATGCGTACGTGTCTGTCTCTCCTCCCCTCTATATATATCTCTGTTTGTCTGTGTGTTTGTAACGTATAAATTAAATTAATTTCTTACCTTTTTCAATTGCTATTTTTCTAAGTTCATCTGGTACTACGCTGATAACACTGTCTACTGAGTCTGGCGAAGATACACCGCTTGAATCACTATCCATATCATCTGTTGCAGGGTTAAACAATACTAATGACATTAACTGTGGTTGACTTTTTGCCATCGGTTCCGCCTTGCTTGTGCCTCTCACTATTGGGAATGGTGGCCTTTTGCTTACATTTAGGGAAGGGATACCCTTATTTAGCATTTCTTTTATTTGGCGTATCCTTTCTTTTCTTTTCTTATCTGCGTGTTTTGAGTCTAAATGATCAGTGGGAGAACGACTAGCAGGAGCAAATTTTGGTTTGAATTGCGGTATTTCTGGAAGTTCAGCTACTGTTTGTAAAGTTATTTTTGGATAGGATTTTATATCTTGTAATAATATTTTTGGATTCAAGTCATCAGTTTCAACTGTAAGTTTATGAATTTCTTCTATGTCTTTATTAATTTCTGCAATTAGCTCTTTTGTTACCTCTGATGGTGTTTCTTCTTCTTCACTAATTGGAGGAATAGGGTCGATTGTCTCAAAAAAACTCATTGTTAAAGGTGCTAGTGGCTCTATTTTTAAATTAACTTCTTCTGCATCTGGTGTTGGAGGCGAGTTAGGCTGACTTTTGGATTGTGATTTTTGTTGTATTGCATTGTTATTAGAAGTAGTAGCAGAATAATGTTTCAAACTATACTGTGCAACAAGTATCTTATTATGTACTGAGCCCACACTAGGAGTTTGAACGGCGTTAGGTGAAGCTGGTGGTCGAATTAGCGGGAATACTTGTTTAACCCTAGGTGATGGTAATCCAGGCGAGTTCTTCATTCTAGGAGATGTAGGCACTGATGACACTTTAAGTCGTGGTGATGTAGGTCCTGGTGATAATGGCGTAGGAGATAATGGATCACTAGAGCCATCGGCTTTAGGTACAAAGATGACTGACGCGAAACTGTCCTCTGAATCTACACTAGTATCACTTTGAAGACTGCTATCCTTTGAAGAATCTGAACCATCTTCTTTAGAATGTCTTCGTTCAGGTTGAGATTTTTCATTACTTGCGTTATTATCACTAGGCGTAGGAACTTCAGGCACTGGTCCGTGGCTTTTCCAACCTTGTAACATTCTTACAAATACTGTTACTTTATCAATATTCGTTGTAGAGGTCTTGAACTTATTAGTGAGGCCATTTTTCAAGGATTGAAACTTTTTAGCAGTTGTTGCAGATGTTGAAAATATAGAGTCACGTATGGAATCAAGTGTGCCGGGCCTTCGATATAAGTACTCTTCATTAAGGGACGCTTGCTTTTGGATGTTCTTTCTTAAACGTTCCTTTTCTCTAAGACGTTCAGCGGACATAAGTTCTTCATTTAAAGAAGTCTGCTTAAATACTCCAGGTTTCTTTCCATGTAACTTATGAGTATGAATTTTAAAATTAGGCATTTCTTCAACTAAACTTTTCATATCTGTAGGCTTGTCTAGGTCTTCTTCAGCATCATCTTCATTAATAGACTTCTTTTGTTTTACAAGTCTTGGTTTTTTACGTGGTTCAACAACCTCGGGCTTAGGTTCTTCTACTTGAATAGACTCACTGTCGTCGCCTCCTAAACTTGGTAGACTAGATCTAGACCTTACAAGCGCATTGCGATCTATGTCGGCAATATCAGTTAAACTCCTCGACTTCATCGTTGAAGCTTCTGATGGTTGGTATACTAATCGAGGTGGCAGTACTTCGTCTAGCCTTCTGAGTTCAATTGGTAGATCTGATGCTAGAGGTTCAGGCCTAGGACATGGTCTTTGACTTGCTCTCTGGTTGATACTCCACGACGGCAGAAATGATCGTCTTCCTGCTAATCGTTGAAGTGCCCGTCGCACAAATGAATAACAAGTTTCGTTCGGTGACGATAGTGAGGAAGATCCTGGTGAACCATCTCGATTTTTCCACGGCTCAGAACATCTGAAAATAATTTATATGATAAGACTTAGAATTTTTATACAGCTAATTTATTGAGTTAATTTTTTGAATTGTGGGAGAAAACAAAATGTTTTAGTATTTAGTAATCGCAGAGACGGTCACGATTATTTCTTTGTTTGATTAAACCCTTGGAACTGCTTAAACCCTTTAAGGAGTACTGTTTTGTTTGGGTTATCCTTCAACCGGCTAATCCAAAACATTTGGATTGCCTTTCATTCGGCTATAGCTTGGTTTAACAAACCTTTTTTGACATAATATGGCTTTGAAGGGTTTGTAAGGTTGAAGACAATAATCAATTTAAATTAATTCAAACAAAGTATTTATTCGACTGCACTACGGAATATCGAAGTTTGAAATATCGATGTACTGTATTCATAATGTTCATCAACAGTACGGTATGACGAAGTATACTATATACGTATTCCTCGTATGACGAACTCATCTGCTAAAAAAGGATTTTTCAAAATTCATCCCCTAAAGGGTGAATTTGTATGAAACTTTCTAGTCCTTGGGCATTTTTAAATGAAATTTCGTATAAGTTGAGTAAAAAATTAATAATGAGAAATTTGTTTCATTATTTTCCAAAAATTCAAATCATGCGAATCAAATTCACACGAGAACATTACCAGGGCCGTCAGTTTGGCATTAAAGTGTATGGTAAAATAGTAGGTATTATCCGATGACTTGTTGTGGGATGCTCAAGGCCTGTTTAGTCTGGTTTTAGGTCTGGAAGAGCATTAACCAATCGGTTGTTTTTGCTCCGCAACATAAGATACGATGTTCGAAGCAAAAACAATCGGCTTCACGGATCGAAGTATCTGGCTGTGGGCCAGAACGTTTTCTGTGGTTTTGTAGATCTCGAAAAAGTGTTTGATAGGGTTGTACGTAGGGAACTTTAGGAAATTTTGACGGATTACGGAATAGACGGGCTTCTGCAGCGTGCTGTGCAGTTGATGTTATGGGTAGTATAACATTATCAATAATATCACGATACTGTAATAATATTGACTGTGTAATATTCTGTATCCCAGTATCCTGATAATATCACGAGATTTCCGGAAATCTTGAAATCCATGATACTCAGGGGCAAGGCTTCAATAATATTGAAATGCAAGCTCATCGAGATATTTCGTGTCAGTATTCGCTTGCAGCCATGACGGAACAACGTGTGAGTTGTGACGATGACGAAATACGCATACGCTATGTTAACGAAGGAAATATTGCCCTAATGGAATTTATTCTCTTATAATATGAAACGTTTCCAGCTTTGTGGAAACCTAAACATAAATATTTTAAATTAATTGCCAAAATCGTCTACGTCGCCACCCAAGATCATTTCTTGTGTGTTATTTAAGTGTGTTTTTATATAATAATGGAAGGCAAACAAGCAGACGGATTTCCTGATGGTAAGAAATTCATGCCGCCTAGAGACACCAAATTCGGTAATGGTGCGTTGCCAACCTGAGGCCGGGATATTCGTGGGATACGGTATCCTCCGAACCGGAACACGCCAACGGCAAGAATTGACGTTATGGAGATAGGAATAGGTATCAATACAGACGAGTTGCTGCGAAACTCTATCACCTAAAAGGATGTCACGGTGTTAGTGACGGTAAGCCTAAGCTCGCCTTTTACATGCTGTCTGGCAGAAAAGCAGATGGTCTATTCTGCAAAGGTCGGTCACTATCTTTTCTCTTTGGTTTTCAACGCTTATGCTAATATTATTGCTATAGATGATTTTCTACAATTACTACTACTGTTATTCATGTAGAATTAGGATTAATTTAATTTTAATCGAATGTGAAACACAACTTCACTCTAGTAATAGCCCCATTCAATACTTGCGATATAGCGATATCAGGATCACGATAATATTGACAATGTAATACGCCCTATTCAGAGTGTAAAGCACGTGTGTGGATGGAAAGCAACATATCGCTTTGGATTGATGGCATCAAGCAGGACTGTAAGTTGTCAGCGCACTTGTTTATCTTGTATTTGGACAAGTTGCTTCAAAGGATAAGATCAATAAATATGGGACTGCATATGGATGATCAAGTGGTGAACTGCGTGCATATTTCTTAAATACAACCCTAACAAATGCTTTTTCGAGATCCACAAAACCACAGAAAACCCTCTGGCCCACAGCAGGATGTTTCTCTACGATGTTGCGGAGTGCAAAAATATGATCCGTATATCCTCTTCCAGATCTGACGCTGTTTTGAGTTTCTTAGAATATTCCATTGGACATACTTTGCAACTAGGTGGTAGAGTTTCGCAGCGACTCGCCTGGATTGCTACCACCGCCTTACTTATTCCTGCCGCCATAACGTCATCACGTGTTCCGGTTCGGAGGGTAAGGTAGCAGGTAAACTTACTTTTGCTCGAGGCCTAACATCCTGACTTCAGGCTGGCAACGCACCATTACCATCTTTGGTGTCTCTAGGCGGGGTGAATTTCTTACCATCAGGAAATCCGTCTGCTTGTTTGCCTTCCTATAACATAAAAAAAAACCAAAACCAATAATTTTCATATATTAACGTCGAAGTTATTGTTATCGACGATTTTTATTGGTCACAGTTTTATTTGGCCTAGTAATCACGTAAAAACATACAGGAAACTTTTTTTATGATATTGGAAGGCAAACAAGCAGATGCATTTGCTGATAGTAAGAAATTCACGCCGCCTAGAGACACCAAAGATGGTAATGGTGCATTGCCAACTTCAGGCCGAGATGTTAGGCCGCTATCAAAAGAAAAAGTACTGGCTATCTTATCCTCCGAATCGCAAAACTCTGCAAAAGAGCCCGGATCACCACGGGGAAGAATATGCGGAAATACAAATGAAATGAACACCTTTTTTCATAATTTGGCCAAATATCGGTATTTTGTAATGTCATAGAGAACTAGCACATGGCTTTACTGGTAGTAAAGGTTAATCAGGGCCTATAGACACCATAGATATAGTTGCGTTGCTGTCTTGTGGTCGATATGTAAGGCCATTTATGCAAGTCTACTAGGACGGTGTCCGTCATCATGGGGGCAGGAATAGGTATCTAAGGAAGTGAATTCACCATCACCATACCTCCAGTAGTCTTGTCAACTCATCAAGGTCATTGCCAATGACCCACTTTACCTTTATAGAGGGAGGGAGACTAATTAAAATATACTAAGACTGTACTGGTTATTATCAAGGTAGTTAAAATAATAAAAATAACGCTTACAAACAGTAAATCAATACAAAACCAGGTCGCAAGAAATGTTTAGTACCACACAACGCACTGGTAGTAGACTTTTGTGACTTGGAGCTTCGGCATTCGCTCGCTCATTGTACAGTGAGAAAACAAAATATCTGAAGCTCTTAAAGTACTTTGAAATTATTTTCTGGGGCTCAAATGGTTAGTTTGCTTACTATCTCTTTATATCTTTTTCTTACGTTATAGGAAGGCAAACAAGTAGACGGATTTCCTGGTAGTAAGAAATTCACGCCGCCTAGAGGCACCAAATGTGGTAATGGTGCGTTGCCAACCTAAGGCCGGGATGTTAGGCCTCGAGCAAAAGTAACTTTACCAGCTACCTGACCCTCCGAACTGGAACACGTCATGTCGTTATGGCGGTAGGATAAGCTAAGGCGGTGGTACCAATCCGGGCGAGTCGCTGCGACACATTACCTCCTAGTCAGATATCACGGTGTTAGTGATAGTGAGCCTGTGCTCGCCTTTTACGAAGGCAAGGAAGGCAGATGGTCTATTGTGCCCTTTATATTTTCCTTTACATCAGTATTTAACAATGTCGTTTTCTGCTAAGAACAGCAAGAAATCTTTAAAAAAGCCAAGTGTGACATAATGGTGCCGATTTTGTTGTGTCAACTCTAATTCTAAACTAACCTAAAATTTTCTAATATAAGATTAG
>DVZK01000087.1:0-15383 GCA_018236665.1 Calephelis perditalis | reverse complement strand
TTACCACCTTTGGTGTCTCTAGGCGGCGGGAATTTCTTACCATCAGGAAATCCGTCTGCTTGTTTGCCTTCCACTGTCATAAAAAAAATATTACTTTTATATATCGGTATGATCTCCGCACATCAGGCCATCTACTAAACTTTGCGATTGTTTAAATTACACATTTTTTTTTGCAGAAATAAGATGATGCTGTTGTTAAAAATAACTGTCCTAATATTATCAGCATTGACATGGACACGTGCATATAAGATCCTTGTAATCAGTCCCATGCCTGCCAGGAGTCATGCTAATCTTGGTGATGGAGTCGTCAGGCATTTGGTGAATGCTGGACATGAGGTATTGAATCTTCTGATCATTAGATTTTATATATTTTTTGAAGCGAAATAGAACTAGGAGGAACTGTTAACTACATTTATCATTGCAGAATATAAATCTTGACATTAAAAGTAAAAATTTTGAACAACCCCCGACCTAACTTACATGTTACCTACATGTTACATAAACCACCTCATTCATCAGCTCATCATCAGCTTTCAAAGAAAAACGTCCTCCTACAAACCGCTCAAAAGTTCTGATCTCATAAACATGTACTCACATACACAGACAAGTCATCTCATAACACCCTTCTTTTTCCCACGGGGTTTTACTTTTTATAGAAGAGAAGGCAAACGAGCACTTAGGTCACGTATTGGAAAGTGATCATCTCCGCCCACGGACATCCGCAACACCAGGATTATTACAAATGCGTTGCCGACCTTTAAGCAATGAGTACGCTCTTTTCTGCAGATCTTTATTTTACCTGCAGATTTGACTGACCCATTCAACTAATACTATTTTCTGCGAAAGGAAGATTCAAGGTATTTATGCCAAAAAATTCCGCTATCAAAATCCTACAGCGGAATGTAGTTCTGCCAATATTGCCACTAACCACTATCCTTAGAAAGATAATGCCTGTAAATGCGTATTTTTAAATGACAGTGACAGATTTACTTCCTTACAGGTTTCGTATATCACTGCAATTCTACCAAGCAAGCATCATCCGAATGTACCGTAAAACCGTACGACTTTGCCCAAATCTCTCGAAATTTTTTATTTCATGTTTAATATTTTCATCAATGTTATAGGTTTTAATTTATGTTTATTCGAAAATGATTTGTAATTTAAGGTTCTTTACTTTAAGTTTGTATTAAATCTAAAAAGTTGTGTGTATATATTATAAAAATCATTTATTCAGTTGGCGGGCCAATAATTCAAAACTTTTACAAGATTGCCCATTTTGCAAAAACTTCTGCAACTATGACATTTTGTACCGTATGTTCATAGCGTTTAGGAGAATTTTAAAATCAAAAGTTAATGTAACATAGGATCTTATTTAGAACTGTTCAAATGTTTATATCATGACCTAAAATTGAGTGGGCAAAGTCGCAACAAAATATGTGTAACTTTTTGACCAAATAAAACGATAATCAAGGGTTGTCACTTTTTTTATTCTTAAGGTTAAGCGTTCTACATGCAAATAATTATTTTACATGTTTGAGTTATTAACAGAAATTTTGAACATAGTATGACTTAATAATTGCCTTATTTGCACTCATATTTACTCGAAAATAAAAATATGATAATATAGTAGTCTAAAAGTATCAATATTTTTTTAAAATTCAAATATTTGTATAAAATTAAAAATGTACTTTTAGACTATTATAATATTATTAATTTCGAGCAAACATGCGTAAAAATAAAGCACATATAATGTGATAGTAAGGTTTAAATTAATGTTAATAACTAAAAAAGGTAAAGCATTTTTTTTATTTTTTACATGTAATGCTTCACTTTAATGCACAAGGCAACAGGTTACTTCTTTAGATATTCTTAAAAATACAAACAGTGAGCAGATTCTTAAGATTAAGTACAAAAAATAAGGATATGAATTATAGCTTACATAGGTAATCAAAAAAAAAATCTGTTTGATTAAAATAATGAGTAAAAATATTATAATCAAACGGATTAGTTAGGTACTCGATTCTTAATCTCCCGTGACCTACGATTCGACAAGATATACATATTTTACCATAATATGTACACCATACAGTTTAATAAAATAAAATAAATTATTAACTTTCCTCTATTATTGCCTCTATTTTGCTTACCTATTTTAAAAAATAGTTGCGAGACAATGACATTTAAATTAAAAAGTAAAACACTGTAGAAAAAAATAGGTACACAATTATATTTTACATACAAATGAACAAAACAGTTATCACAAAACAATATGAGATCTAATATTTAAAAAATTATAGGAACCGTAATATCACTAAAATATTATATATTTGGTACAGCTTTAGCTTTGGCCAGATATTTGTAACTTTGGCTTTTATAGAATCTGCAGCCACTATAAATCAAAATAAAATATTAAAAATACCATCATTATATTTACCAAACTTCTTAATTATTTTGTTGTTACCAACTAAATAAATAAGTATCTCTCGAGAAATCGTACAGACCCAGATGTACAGACATTATTTATTATTTATTTTATTATATAGGATGGCAAACAAGCAGACGGACTTCCTGATGGTAAGAAACGCCGTCACCTATATACACTAAAGGTGGTAGTGCCTGCATCACAAAAATGCCTGCCCCCGTCAGGAAATGTGTACGCTAGCATCTCAGCCAACAAGGCGGTCAAATTGTTATTATTACTTAAGTATACTTATTTTTTACTTAGTTTTACTATATGTACTTTATTGTATGTTGTAAAAAGAATCAATTTTAACAGGAAACATTAGTTGCCCACGTCTACAAATATTTGGTTGAGGTAAGTAAATTTCAATGTCATCGCAATTTACTTCACATACGTCTTCTACGTTTGGGTATATAAAGACCTCTTTACAACTTTTTATATTTTTTACAATTCTAACGAACTTAACAGTAGGGATTCCGCTTTTCACGTATAAAATACGGCCAACGTAGTGTTTTAAACTTTTTTTTGTTGCAAATTTCACAACAACCCAGTTATCTTTTTTTAAATTTTCGTTTTTACTATAATAGCTGATATCACTGAGTCCGAATAGTACAGGAGCATTATCTGGCTCCAAATTTTCTTTTTCTTCCAATTGTTTTAAACATGTTTCTACATATTCATCAAATGTTTCATGTTCAGA
This sequence comes from Calephelis perditalis, assembly GCA_018236665.1. Classification (NCBI taxonomy): domain Eukaryota; kingdom Metazoa; phylum Arthropoda; class Insecta; order Lepidoptera; family Riodinidae; genus Calephelis; species Calephelis perditalis. The sequence goes on along the minus strand of DVZK01000087.1, from coordinate 12,222 downwards.
ATTATCTGTTAATGAGAGGCTCAAAGTATCGGAATTTTCTGTACTTGTTTCACTATACGATTTCGATTTCTTTCGTTTTATACTCTTTTTTACTTTCTCTCCTGTCTTTATATTCATATTTTTCTTGTTACACTTACCCAACTTTCCTTGTTTTATCTTCGTTTTTCTAGATGAAATACTTAAGGTTTTATCATATGTATCTGTCTTTTTAGTATTACTTAGTATGTTTTCTTTAAGTAATTTCTTTCTGACAATTTTCATTTGCAATGCCGATCGAGTCGTTTCTGTATTATAACTGAGTTGTTTGAGATTATTCCTAATGACATTCATATTATCTGTAGTTATTTTTATATTTGAAATTATCAGAGGTTTAAATGAGCTAGATGTATTTGGCCGTAAACACATTGGCAAATTGTTTTCGTCTGTGGCTACAAACGATTGATTTGCACTATACTGTTTTAAGCGTGGATGTAATAGACAAACATCTGATGATTGTGCACCAGTAAAATATGAAATATAATTTAAATACTCATTTATTAGATTTAGACAGAGTGTGCCAAGTTTATCTGGATTATTGGTCACCGGTGAAAGCAGTAACTGTGATGCCACTTTTCCATAGCTATTTTTTCCAGTTGATACGGATATATCGTTCTCATCTTGATGAATTGCTTCTTTCCTAGTCATTGTACCTGTAACTTCATCTAATATGTCTACATTAGTATTTGTGCTATGTATCCTATTATCATCTGTTTCATATTCTTTAGTCATGTCTGTTGTTTGATCTATAGATTTTCTACCTTCCATAGCTCTTTCACTAATGTCATTTCTTGAAAATTTCTTTTTTCCTTTTAGTGGATTTTTTATTTTTCTTAAAATATCTTCAACGCTTACTGACTTACCAGGTTCTGTCCGTAATTTCTTGTTTCGTTTAATTGTCATTGGCTTTGGAGCCCTTGTTTCTTGAAGGTATTCTAATAAAGTCGCGTCTATTCCATAATGTAAATCCTCTAAATATTCTGGGATTCTCTTAAAAACCTTTCTCGGATTTACGGGCCATATACCTGTAGCTTTGAATCCATTAATTATGTTGTTGGTTTCTTTGTGTTTCATACTTTTTAACAACTGATCCAAAAGTTTAGGAAAGTGTTTTTTATTCAATGTAGTTTGTCCAGGATTCTTGAGTTTATAGTCTAAAAGGATCTTTTTCCATTCTCTTTTTAGCGGACCAAAGTACGCCACGTCCAACGGTTGTGTTAAATGTGTTGAGTTAGGTGGTAAAAATACAAATCTGATATTATATTTTTGACAAAGCTCTATAACTTCTATATTTATATGGGAAGATAAGTTATCACCTATTACTACTTTTGGTCCGGAAATATGTTTTGCCCATTCAATCACAATGGTTTTAAAATAATCCTCAAAAGAAGCGGTGTCGAACCAACCGGATTTAGAACAGTTGTATCTGGCTCCATTTGGTCCACCTTCAAGCCACTCCGAATATAAATTTGTTGATTTATAAACCACATACACGGGTAAGCAAGCCCCGGCTGCGCTCGCTGTAAACATAATAGAAATGCAACTCTTCGTTGTATTTAAAATTCTTTCAGGGTGCTTAACACCCTTCCTAAAAACAAACTTTGAAGTACCAGGATTGTCTGATAAAGGAGAATGCTCAAAAAAAACCCAGGCCCGGCGCAAACTATATGTATCTCAGTTTATCAATATAAATGAGTAATGAAATATCATATAGGTGTCATTATCAAAAACGATGGCTAAATGTAGGAAATTGCTATTTGTTTTTTGGTAGGGACTAATTGTCATGATTGTTTAGCTACATGAAACTAAGTAATAGCTCATTATTTTATTAAGTTAATACTCTCCGTACTCACCGTGAGCATCAATACAGCGTGCTATAAGACTTCCAAGTGCGAGCGAGAGAGATGGTAAGCATGAACAATGAGTCATCATGAGCGTCAGCGCTCGCGCTCGAGATACCGCTATTGAGTGGGTCGGGCGAAAGACATTGGAAACATATGCTATCTCGCTCACTCTTGTAAGTATTACGTATTCTCGTCGCATTTGTACCTGCGCCAGTGGATATATTGTTTGGGTCACAAAACGATAATATGATCATGCGCAGTCCTTCGTTATCCTTCGTTGCGACCTGTGTTTTCTTCTTGTTTAACGTATTTCGACACTTCTAATAAGACATTGGCATTATTCTGGACTTCCGATTTTGCATGTGAATGGTAGTTGATCAAAATGGACAGTTGTGTTACGTGTAATCGATCATTGCGACGAGTTCGGAGACATGTTCTATCTCAGCGTTTTTTTGAATCTCGCCAGGATTTCGCTGAATACATTCTACAGAACATAGAACCGCCACAAGAGGTATGTACTTTTTTATATAAAAGCATCAGATAGTATCAATATTGTCGTATCAAGATAATAATATACCACCTTCATACTAAAACTGCTACATTTAACTGTAATACCCTAAAGCCGATTGAAATGTACATTAGTTATGACTTTTTGTGTCTGTTACAGATAGCTTTTGATGGATCAAGTTCGATTTGCCACGCCTGTTGGCACAGGATCAACGAGGCATTACGTCGAGATGTACAAGTTCCACACGACCCTCAAAATGCCTTCGAATTTTCTGTTCCCGGATTCGCTCGTGTAGCAAATACATCACGGCGTTGCATGGTGGACGACTGTAATAATGGTCAGCTCCGTGCCGTTCCGAATAGCATCAAGGTTTTCCTTTTGAGCTACCACCAATTGCATATACCCCAGCTTGCAAGAATTTGCCAAAATCATGTAATGAACACCACATTGGAAGATATACCCCTTATCGTGACACGCCGTCAATCAAACTTCAACGCTAGCTGTATTCCTGAAATTGTCAGGATGTATACACTCGCCCTAGAAAATCAATGTGTCCTGGACTTTAATAATACTAATGAACTAACCGCGGAAGATTTACATTTCTGGACCGGCTTAAGTCATGACCAGTTTAACCAATTGTATGAACAATTACCGAGCTTGCGTCGTCGATCAAGTTCCGCCCGAGAAGATTTGGGTGTATATCTCAGCAAAATACGAACTGGTGAACCTAGTGTACGATTAGGTACAATTTTCAATAAATCTAGGCAAAGTATAGACCGCAAAGTTCACTTAGCCAGAGATTGTCTACTTAACGATTTTGTTCCTCTACATTTGGGGTTTGATCACATTACTAGAGAAGAAGTGATACAAAGAAACAGGGTTCTTCCTAACCATATATTTGGGAGTAACGAATCGCCAAAAGCCATTTTAATATGCGACGGTAGCTATATTTTCATACAGAAAAGTTCGAACTTTCTCTTTCAAAAACTGAGCTACAGTTTACACAAGTTCACCAACTTAATAAAACCATTTATGTTGGTTTGCGGAGATGGTCATATTATTGAAGTTCCAGGCCCATACGCAGCAACATCCTCAGACGCAACAATAATGAAAAATATTCTAAGGAACCACGAGGATCCGATGGAAGAAGCCGTCATTAATTATTTCTTAGAAGCGGGTGACGTATTTATTGTAGATAGAGGATTCCGCGATGCCGTTCTTACTCTTGAAACTCACGGTTATGTAGTCTATATGCCACCATCCAAAAGCCACGGCCAAAACCAATTAACTTGCGAAGAAGCTAATAAATCCAGATTGATAACCATATGTAGATGGGTCGTAGAAACAATAAATGGGAGATTCAAAAGGGATTTTAAGATATTCAAATACAGGGTGTTTAACCGCACTTTACATACCACCATGTCGGACTTCAGAATAGCCGCTGCTCTAATAAACTGCTTTCAGGAGCCGTACGAAGACAATCAGTACACGGATCAATTTATTGAAGTGATTAATACCAGAATGAATCGACCAAATCTTTTGGCAGATCATGTAATTCAAAATAATCTGAACAGACAAAGGGCGGCGTTTGTGCGGATGGAAGCCAACGATCCACATGTGACCGACTTCCCAAGATTCACACACGAAGAGTTGATTTTGTTTGCTGTGGGCACGTACCACGTGAAAATAGCAGCCTCGTACTGTAGCGAGCACATCAAGCGAAGCGGTGTATATGAAATGGAAGTTTTTCGAAACCCTGTGCCGTTGAATTTAAATGGAGGTAATGACTGTCAACTCATCAGGTGTCGCATTAATTCACGACATGTGAAAAATAGGACGTATTACACGTACGTTTTATATGAAAGAGACAGTGGGAGAAATGGAATTGCCGAATATTATTGTTCATGCATACACGGGAAAAGAACGCTAGGTTGTTGTGCCCATGTGATGTCAGTCATCTACTACCTTGGGTGGGCAAGGCACCAAGTTGGTTTCGCACACCCCGCACTTTCACTGCAAAGTGTAATATTAGATTTAGAAAATGAGGATGACATTGAATAAATAATAAATGATGTTTTGATTATGTATACATTTATTTTAATACTTTCTACTCGCAATGCCTTTTAAATATCATTATTATCATCATCATATCGGCCGAAAGACGGCCACTGCTAATCGATTTAAATATAATCCCTGCCCAAAAACAAATAGCAATTTCCTACAATTAGCCATCGATTTTGGTAATGACACCTATATGACATTTCACTACTCATTTATACTGATGAACTGAGATACATATGGTTTGCGCCGGGCCTGGGTTTTTTTCCCATACTTCGTGAGCATTCTCCTTTGTCTCGTCGTAATTTAAAACGTTTGTTGGTGGTACATCTTTAAGTGTATCAAGTAAATTGTCAAAAAACATTTTCATTTTCTCTAAACCTTGCTCCGCTCTAACTTTCTTAATATTTTGTGTTGTTCTGAAGGTTAATTTTCGACGGTGTCTATTTAAAAACCCATTTATCCATGTATCACTAGGCAATTTACCATTAAATAAATCAGTCCTTGAATTCTTCTCTAAATATTTAAAAACAAGCATTTTTATATCCATCTTCGTCATGGGGCTACCATAATCAGCAGATGCTATTAAGACATTAACAAATTTTTCTTCCTCGTCATTTGTTAGCTTTTGTTGTCCTCCAACCGTTTTGTTGTGTACTTTTTTAATCTTATTTAAAATTGTTCTGCGAGGGATTCCGAATCTTTTTTCTGCTTCGCGACTTGACATCTTATTTTTTGCTACCATTTCAACAGCTAATTTTAACATGTCCTGTGAATAATCTCTGTAGGACCTTGATCCAGGTAATCTTCTTCTGTTTTTAGTTTTATTATTATTCATGCTGAAATAAAACATACCTACACTGTTACAGTAAATAATAAATTACAATAAAATCTAAGAAAATGTTTAACCCATGAAGGTGGCAATGGACTATGATCGCAATGGATTGATATTGCAAGACAAAAAAAGGTGAAAATGAGGGTGCACAGAATTTAATTATTCTTGATCTCATCAATGAATAATACAGACGGTGCCCGTGTGTTTGATTTTTTTTAATGTAAAATTAGTTCTAGTTTGTCATAAGTTGTGTTCTATAGGTACTTACAAGCGGACCCTGGGTACCCACGTTCCGACGCGAGGAACAACCGGGATTAACGCTCGGGTGATGATGATGATGATGTGTTCTAAAAAAGTAAAAGTTCTATACTTATGAAATTATAAAAAAATAAATAAATATCTTGTATTATGGGTGTTTGTCAACGATACTAATACATATAAATCCATATATAAATACCACAAATAAATTTAAAAACACCCAGACTTGGAAATTCAGACATCGATGTTCATCACACAAATGCCCGCCCCACTAGGAATCGAACCTGAACCTCGCAGATAGTCGGTGCGGTGTAGTGTAGACATATACCACTCAAACATCGAGGTGGTCATTATATTATAAACAAAATTTATATATGAATTAGGTACTGCTCGTAACTCTTAGAAATAAGCACGATTGTCTAGGCGGACTTAAAATGCCTATAATTATGTAAGGGAAGCCAAGCAGGTTTGTAAGGATCGTGAGACTTGGTACACTATACCCTCCACATAACCTGTAAGAATATTGGCGTAGTGATATATGTGTACGTATGTGTGTAAATGTAAAATAGTGTGGATCTATTTATTTTAATATATTCTGATTATTTTACAATAATGTGACAACCCTGACGGTGATATTCTGATGGGCAAAGTCGAAAATTGCGCTTTTGAAAAATTGATATGACATTGCCCATAACCGTATTTTTGAATCAGAGAAACATTTTGCATTGGGTATTTTATTATTACAGTTTATTTATGAAATACTAATAGTGATTAAAATATCACTTACCTGATGCAGTTAGAAAATTACCTATTGACAAAGTTTTTTGCAAGAAATTTGGCCCGCAAAATGCACTACCAACTTCGACACGAACTGGCCGCCAACTGAACTGACAATAACGTAAGCTGCATATCTAGTGCTGCCAGATATATATTCAATTTTCTACTAAAAATTGAAAAAATAATCATACCTGACAAATGATACCACATTTTTTAGTATTTCTTAAAAATACCTTGCTGGGCAAAATCAAGTTACTTGGGCAATCTTGTAAGGTTTTACGGTAACAATAAAATAACAACATATACATTACGAGGGATTAACGCGTGTGTTATAGCAACACAAAACATTTTTTAGTTTCGGCCCATTTGACGAAAACGTTTAAAAGGTCTAGTTTGCGTTTTGAGGATTCTCTCCAATGTTAAATATAAAAAGTAAGTCAGAAATGAAAAACTAAACCAATTTAGTGACAAGTACATTGAATTCATATAATTTAGACATGATAAACTATTAAATTAAAAGTAAAAAGCTGATATTTTTAATGATTTGTGAAGGTTATTCAAAGTTTTGTTTGAAAAACGAAGAAGATGATTAGCATAATATAGGCGTATTTCGTTGAGGGAGACGATTTATTAAAAACAAGCTACGAAAAATACACAATAAAAAAAGTTTCAATATTGTTGAAATATAATTACTACCTATAAACTAGGTATGCACTCCGCTGAAATGCGATCCTATCATTCGCCGCAAGTGCTCAGTGGTGATAGCATCTTTGTTATCGTTATCATACCGATATTTATTCAACATAAAAAAAGATACTTAGGTATATGAAAATGACAAATTATGTCACAACGTGAGCGAGCGATTCATACGGGTTGTAGCTTTGGATGTGTACCTATTATGATAAAAAATAGCATTGGCTTTCACGTGTAATAACAACATAACAGAAAATACAAGCTACCATAGGAAAAATTAGGAGTTAAATAAAATGACTTTCGAAATACATAAAACTGGCCTTAAATATCTTAAAAAAAAAGTCGTGTTTTTTCAAAATTAATGAACTTCCTGTTAATTATGAGTAAAATTGTTTAATATGGGTGGTAATTAATTCAGTTTTTTTTTCAGTTCAAGTGCACAGGTGAAATAATAATGAAGAAATTAGTGTACTGTGAATTACTTCTTTGCCACCAAATCTCACAAAATGAGCTTGGGTAAATTTAGCACTGCGTTACTCAAGACCCTGACATGACTTTGTACATAGTGACTAATGGCTGTTAATAAGAACCAATTAAGACGTGGCAGCATGGCCTAAATATCTTAGCCGGCCCCAGAAAGGGGTTAAGTAACTAATAAAAAAAAAGTTAAAAAAAAAACATATTTACCTACTACAAATATTTCTTTGTATTGGGTTATACATATACACTTTACTTCCTTATTTTTTTAATGTTTTAGACATTAAATGACACAATTAAGCATCGCAAGATAAGTTTTCTTACAGGTGTTTTATGATGGAATACAATAATCTATTTTCGGAAGATACTAAATGTTCAAGATAGTCGATCCTTTTAACGTGTAGTTTTTACTAGTCTGTGATCCTTACTCTGTCACTAAACCATGTAAGAGCGTGGACTATCTTTAAATTAGAGATCAGCTTCGAAGAAGTTGATTTCAATGTCAAAAAGTGGGATTTGAAATTATTAATCTTTTACCTGTAGAAGCAGACATTATAGCTGAGAAACATAGGTTTCGTTATTTCTATGAAAAATTAGAAATTTGTCCGCCCGTGAGGAGTAAGTAATGTTTTAGACCTTCGTGTCGCGTGTTTTCATTATCAATATTAGTATCTTATCATAGCACTTGTTTGCGTCGTTCGCCTTACCTTTATTCATTAACCAATCAATCAAGAGTAATTTAATCATTTTAATATGATTATCGTGATTTTAAGGGAAATAAATAATCAGTGTTTAAAAAAACAAGAGAGACTAATTGATCGATACTTACACTTAATCGAAGTTAGAAACGAACGAATCGACCTACGTCGATGGGAATAATCTATTACTGATACAGATATTATGATTTCTGATTTCAGCTCAGTTTTTAAGAGTATACCGTACCCTAAACACCACGATAACTTGGAGTCCTAAGATTGAATTGGTTCAATTAATTAAAATTAAATCGAAAAGATTTTAAGTGAAGAATTTTCCTTTAGCGAGAGTGAGTTTCTGTTGATGATGATGGATTTAACATTTCAATGGCAGTATTGACCAAATGGAGATAATTTCGAATGGGCTTTACATATTATTAAACTTCGATATTCCTTAGAGAAATCAAAAAAATCTTATTCCATAAGAAGCCCACATTGTCCCTAATAAACATAGGATACTTTTTACCGGGGTAAAACGCTTCGTTCCTTCGAAAAAACGGGTAATAAGGCAACGGGATTAGGAGAGAATTATTCTTCCGTTCTAAGATAGGTGACGCTGCTGTCGGTATGTCAAATACCGGCTAAACGGCTTGACCGATTAGGTTAAAATTTGATTATAATTAAATTATAATCAAATTGATTATAATTAAAATATTTTTTCTATACACATAAATTAAAATGAATCGTAATGCATATACTGTACAAGCATAATATTCACAATGTTTTGCACGAAATGTCTTAATTTTAAACGGGTCAATAATTATTGTTTATTGAAAATTCTTTTCAACACTATACAAGCAACTCACTATCCCTGATGAACATAGGCGATTTTTCACTGCGGGACAATGCTTCATTTCTATGGGGCAACGGGTAAAATTAACGTGGCTAGTAAAAATTATCCTTTCGCTTTTACCTATTTCATATAACCTTTAAACGGCTAAACCGATTGGGTTGAAATTTTATATGGGTATTTCGATGATTTCCTGCATTATTTAAAAATGCAATGAGGGGTAGGTAGATGCTGCTGTCGGTGTATCATCAATAATATAATGTTCAAGAGCAAAGGTTTGATTGTTTGTGTGTGTGTTTATATTTAATAGGCTCCAAAACTACTGAACGGATTTAAAATAATCTTTTATCTGGTAAACATAGGTTTCGTTATTTTCATGAATAATTTAAAAAAATGTCCGCCCGTCCGAAGCCGGGCGGGCGCTAGTTAGTTATTATTTTAGACCTTCGTGTCGCGTGTTTTTATTATCAATATTAGTATCTTATCATAGCACTTGTTTGCGTCGTTCGCCTTACCTTTATTAATTAACCAATCAATCGAGAGTAATTTAATCATATTAATATGATAATCGCGATTTTAAATGAAATAAATGTAATCAGTGTTTAAAAAAGCAAGAGAAAAATATTGATCGATACTTACACCCAATCGAAGTCAGAAACGAACGTATCAGCCCACATCGATGGTAATCATCTATTACTGATATAGATATTATGATCTTAGTTCATTTTTTGAGAGTATGGCTTACCCTAAACACCATGATAATGTGGAATCCCAAGATTGATTTTTTTATGATATTGGATGGCAAACAAGCAGACGGATTTAATAATGGTAAAAAATTAACGCCGCCTAGACACGCCAAAGGTGCGTTACCAACCTGAGGCCGGGTTTGTTAGGCCTCGAGCAAAAGTAAGTTTACCGGCTACCTTACCCTACGAGCCGGAACACGTCATGACGTTATGGCGGCAGGAATAGGTTAGGCGGAGGAACCAATCCGGGTGAGTCGCTGCGAAACTCTACCACCTAGACAGATACCACGGTGCTAGTGACGGTAAGCATATGCCCGCCTCTTACGAGCTGCCTGTCAGGAAGGCAGACGATCTATTCTGCAAAAGAGCCCGGACCAACAACAAAACAAAACAAAAAACGAAAATTGAATCGAAAAGATTGCGAGTGATGAATTTTCCTCTAGCTAGAGTGAGTTTCTTTTGATGATGATGGCCTTAACATTTAAATGGCAGTATTAAGCAAATGGAGATAATTTCGAATGGGCTTTACATCTTTTGGTGTGTCAACAATTTTTACATCAAAACCATCTAGTTAAGTTGTATTTGTAAAAAATATAGTTAAATTGTAGATACAAATTTAAAAGAAAGAAAAAATTTCGCCCAGACAGGATTTGGACCTGTACTCTTTCGTCTCAAGGCGAATGCTTTAACCGTTTGAGCTACTTAGGATTCAAATCTTGTGACGAAATTTTAAATTCTTTCCTTTACCGTTAGTTATATCCATAATATATAGGGCTATGTCCTATAGATACACCTATAGACAACGATGTCCTATAGATAACGATGAACTCATTTAGTACCTACTGAATGAGTTCATCGTTACAGATGAAATTCACATTCATAATGGCCATAACTTTCGTTTCTCTAAAGGTATTTTTATTTGAGCACTTACCATGTACTTGAGATAAATTTCAACAAATTTTAAAGAATGAAAATACTTCGCTGCCCCAAACAGGATTTGGACCTGTACCCTTTAGTTTTAAGCCGACAAATGCCTTAGCCGTTTGAGCTATTGAAGACTAAAATCCTGAGGTGAAATTTTTAATTTTAATTTCAAAAGAATACTTCAATTTTACATGCGTCGTAATTTGTCATGATTTTCATGTGTTTCCAATTCACAGTGACAGTGTCACTCGCTGTGTTTTCGTGCTCTTTAATCCAAGAACCCTAGACAGCCGCTCAACTTGCACAAACGGATCGACCCTGAATGCCGGGAACGGCAGGAAAGCATTGCCATTGCATTGTGAAGCCGCGGTTATTGTAGGTAGTAAGGACATAACACTACACCGGACCAAACCGGACTTTACTACTCCGGTCTCGGCGACGAAGAACTCTTTTCCGCACTGCGCCTCCAATCGATCCACACAGTAACCAGAACGCAGCACCAAGTCGAGGTACGGTCTCCTGGAGAAAGCCCTTGTTGCTGGTGCTGCAGAAGACAATCAAATCCATCTAAATAATGACGTCTTGGGCTGAGGACTCTGCTCGGCCCATAAAGTCCAGTGAAGTTATAAAAACTGCGAGGCTAGCAACATTAAAACCATACAAAGGTAGTCAGGGTAATGTAGCACGGGGGGGGGGGGGGGGATTTTACATAATATGGCTCTCTTATTAAAATTGTAGCATCATCTATAAATCTTGAACCTTAACCACGTTGTATGCTAACTGTGCTACAACCTTTAGATGTTTCTTTATAGAATTATTACCGTACTCTGTGATGTAGATCATACTGAGCGGTGCTAGTAGCTGCGCAACGTGCGTGTAATAATTGCCAATTTGTATTGCGTAACATGCAAAAGCATACGATTGCTAACATAATTCGTAGCATTAATTAAATGCGCTTCGATTGCTAATGGCTCATTTTCAGCCGTACTGCTTGCAGACACACTGCCACGCATCTTAATAGATTTAGCAGTCTGTTTAGTACGCGTTCTAGTTATTCCTATAGTTAATTGGACATATCATATGTCTAGACAATATGAGTATTTTAATATGCTTTCGCAAAAAACAAGTATAGCTCGTATTTTTGATTTCGCTATTACACACATTAATAACTAAGTGCAGGAAAACTGCAAAAGCCGTCTTCAACTATTTCCTTGGGTACCACGATGCGATTTGATTTTTTTTCGGAAGTTAGAAAATATTTCCGAACAGGTTTCATATAAATTTTATCAACACCCTACAGGTAGTTTTTGGGTTACACTTAATAAAATATTTAACTTATCTTGTCGACCTCACCATAGAAAAATGTACGCACTATTATGTACAACTCAAAAACACACATGTCAGATCACGATAAAACTAAGGGACCATCTAAGAATCATATATATACTTATTTTTTTATGTTATAGGAAGGCAAACAAGCAGACGGATTTCCTGATGGTAAGAAATTCACGCCGCCTAGAGACA